>CAUYSK010115612.1:0-68920 GCA_963575035.1 Avahi laniger
ATCATTTGTACCTGTGTGTGATTTGTTAAAAGTAACCCCCCCAAAAAAGTATAAAACCTGACAAAAACCCGGAAAAGGTGCTCAGATTCTGGGAGGCTTGACCTCAATCTGGGCCGCCGGCAATAAAACTCTCTGACTCTCCAACTCTCTGCGTGCCGCTCGATTATTCCCCTGGGACCGGTCACTGACACTTGCCGTAACAGTCCCTCCCCATACCACCGGCATTCTTCCCAACATTGGATGCTACAGCTGTGTGGAAGCCACCAGCCCTTGGGCACAGAAACCACAGTTGCTCAGTAGTTCCTTGTTTCCCTGACTTTTTCCTTCTTCCTTCTTTAATTTCCATGATTCTCCAGGGTTAGGTACAGTTGTAGGTGGTGGGGACCATGTTGGGGCAAGATATGGGCCTTGCATAGTCAGGCAGGTTCAAATACAAGCTGGTGAGACTTTCCTTGCTGCCCTAAAATTCTACATCTTTCCATATCCAAGGACCCTGCAAACTTGGCTGGTTACTACTGTGAGGGGGATGCTGCCAGTTCCACACCCTGGAGGAGAAACTTTGCCTTCACCCTTAAGGGATCGTGCCCCCAGGAGGCCACTACTACTGGTGGAGGCTCTGCACTGGTGCCCTGCCCCTTGGGACAACAAGGAACAGCCAGGTGAGCATCAGCCCTGCACTCTGCCCCACCGAACACCCTGCCAAAACCTAATCTTGTCTTTTGAATTTTGTAAATGGAGGTTGTGGCTCAATAAATTAATGTCATTTTTTACTAATGGACCATGACCCACAGTTTGAAAAACAAAACTTTGGAGATACAGCCTCAGGGGAAATTGGAAGCAGGGATAGAAAAACACAGGCCCCAATTAAACCAGAGCAACACATGTGCTCTCTGTCTTTTTCTGTCTCTCTCTGCCCCTCTTTCTCTCTCCCTATTTTATTTTCTGTTCTACCTAAGATTCTATATAAAGAGAATATTCCTTGGATAAAAAAAAAAAACTATTAAAGTCCTTCAGCAATTGCAAGCTGCCTATTACAGGCTTGGCTCTAAAGGAGATAAGAAAGATGAGTAAACCACTATCTTTGCCCTCAAGTTGCTTATCACATAATTGATGAGCTGTGGCTAATCCATGTGGAGCAAATAGTAGGTAATTAAGTGCTAGGAGATATGGAGGAATATTAGAATCAGAATATCTCAGGCCTGGGAGTTAGGAGCCTGACATTTGATTAAAAATAGTTAAGGAACTTTCACTGTATGCTAGGCTGTGTTCTAGGAATTGAAACTATAATGGTGAATAAGATGTAGTTTCTACCTTCAAGGAGCCGACAATCTAGAGGGAAAAAGAAAACTCAAAGAGGCTTTTAAACCCAGGTGTAATCAATGCTATACAAGAAATACATGGGAGCACAAAGGAGGGACCCTAACCCAGTCAAAAAAAGTGAGGAGTGAAGTAGCTCAGGAAATTCCACCCCAAAATATGACTCCTTGGCCTAAAGAATATTTTGAATTAAAGCCCTTGGAGATCAACAGGTTTTGGAAAGGGCTTTCCCTCTATCTGCATAAAACTAGACGGACCCATTAAAAAGAACAATTGCTTTTCTTTCCCCTCTCAGTTATCTCAATATATTGCAGGAAAGAAGATCAAGAATGCAACCTGACTTGGCCCAAATCATTTTAAATATGATACATGTCTCTCGGATTAATTTAGTTTCCAAAGAGAATCATTTACAAGTCATTCCGTTTTCTCCCCATCCATTCATTCTCTCAAGTATCCATTCATTCTCCTTAGTGTTACCATCTAATCAGGTTCAATTCTGTCAAGAGAATTTAAGGCTAGCCACAAAATTGTTGCATGTTCTTCTTTTAATTCTAATCTTTTCATAAATACAAATAAGGCAATTGCTTAGAATAAGAAATTTCTAAAATCTATTTTTTTTAAAAATTGAGGAATCATTAATGTAAAGGATCCATTTGTGGTCATGAATTTTTAATGAAGTACTTATTTTAAAGTGAATATCAAAACAAAAAGGCCTTACAGAACAAGTCAAACCAAAAATTCAAGAGTACTCTTCTAGGCAGACTCTCTATTCTCCACCCAGTTGTGGAACAGTCTCCCTGAGATAAGGCTCTTCCTGTAATGTAGGGAAAGCCAATGAAGACCCGTAAAGGAGCCACCATGGCTCCAGAGAGGCCAAATAATAGGAGAAGGAAGCAGGGTGCTGTGCACGCTTCCAGTACTCACCAGGATGTCTTTGAGTTCCAGAAACTGTTTCTCCACTGTAAACAGGTCCAAGCACCATGAGTTGACAACCTCCCTCTGGTAGAGATAGCGCCAGAGATGGCTCTCAGTCCAAGAGAACTGAGTGGCTGCCAGGGCACATCCCTAAGTCCGTCCCACCTGTGAGAGGCTGCTGAACCGCAGGCATATGCCCACAGGAGCCATCCAGGATGAGTCCCCATTTTGTTACCACACAACCAGGTTCATTGCCCACTGCCCAAGAGGAAGCCAACACGCTGAGACAGCAGGTGTCACTGAAAGAAAGGGCTTAATTCCATAAAGCGCTAAGTGGGGAGACAAGAAGAATTCCTCAAATCTGCCTTCCCGAAAATTTGGCAGACAAGGTTTTTAAAGACAGTTTGGCTGGTGAAGGATTAGGCAGTTGGGGCAAAATCTTGTGTTGAATTCATTCCCGGGTTGAGGTCACAATTCCAGTTGACTCAGTTTCTTGGTTTGGGTCACTGGTCTGGGCGGGGCAGCCAATCCACTGGGAAGTGGGACCTGGAAGATTTCAGAAACCACCCCTAGGTCCCGAAAAGGTGATGTTATCTACAGAGAAAGCTAAGAATTTTTATAACCACCAGCTATGTGACTCCAGAGTAGCAATTATAGAGAGGCAAATAGGGGGACAGTGGCTGATTATCATCATTATTTTTAGGTAGGCCTGCGGCCCTGCAAAGGTTAGGCCCTTACCAAAATTCTCACCTTACACCCCTTTATTAATTTGCAAAGGGCAATTTTACTAATAACCACTCATTGCCACTCAACATAATTACCTATATTCCTGATCTCCCCCTTCCCTCCAAAATGAGAGTATGTAAACTTCTGGACCCCTTTGGGATATTGGCTAATCGCTCTGTGATTCTCCCATTGCACAGTCTTTCTCTTATTCTTCTGCCTTGTTGTGAGTTGATCTTTCAGCAAACCTTTCTGGGTGAAAGGGAAGTTTCCCCTTATCCCCTTAGGAGGAGGGGACCTCTCACCTTGAAGGCGTAAGCTTGCGCTAAGGAGGTACCTTGGCAGAAAGAGCAAAATGCCAGGTGAAGAGGCTCAGGAGCAAGAGGTCTGGCGTGTGGGGGAACTGCCTGCGTTTCAGGCAGGCTGGAGGGCAGGGGAATCGGAGCGTGCTCTTGGAGAAGAGGTTAGCAGGATATGCAATGCACAGGGCCTTGAATGCCATTTTAAACAATTTTGACTGTCCATGGAATACTTTGGGGGAGTCATTCAAGTGTTTCCATCAGTTGAAAAGTCAAGATTAGACACGTACTTGAGGGAAAGTACTTGGATTCACTGCTGGAAACTGGAGAAGGGCACTGGGTTGCAGAGAGTTAAGAGAGGACTGTGCTGTACTGTTCAAGCAAGAGGAAATTAAAACATGTTTCAGGCCATGGGCAGTGTGAACAGAGCTGGTGAGTGATACAATAAAACTAGAATAAATGGTACCTGATAATTGATGGTAGACATAATTTCAGGTAAATCATTTAACCAGGTTTCCCCATGTTCAAAATGAAAATATTAGAAAACATGATTTCTACATGTTGTCTCCCCAAATCTCGAGAATTATCAAATTTTCTCATAAATCCCTTCCACTGGTCAAGGAGATGGGCATATAGTGATGACCAGAACAGGATTGTCAGTTGTTTGGTTCTGAAAAATGTTGGCTCCTATATTGGGTTTTTATTAAGATGGGTGTGAAACCTGAAAAAATACCAAACTCAAAGTGTATTAAATGTATTAATTTATTAAATAAACTTCAATGTGTCACTATACATACAATTATAGGTAGGAAGAAGAAAATACTTCTCTCAACTTCCAGCTCCTTTCCCAGAGCTATCTCAGTTCAGCCTTCTCCTGAGTAGCTGACTGTAGCCTGAGCCTTGCACCAGGAAACTCTGATTTTCTTTACTCTGATGTTTTCCTCTAAAAACATGTGTCGTGGTTGTTAAATAATTTGTAGCTCGCTGTAGATATTAATATTGCTTGTCTGCGGTAGCTGACTAATGTGCTTATTTTAGGTAGCTCATTCCTTTGATGGTAAAGATTATGCACTGAGATATTGAGTGCCAATTTTGTAGAGAGATATTGCTTATGCTAATTTTTATGCCTGGGCATTTAATTTGGCGCATTTACAGTTCAGCAAAATGACTTGGTATTTTTTCTTTTGTGGTGTGAGGGGAAATAGATTTCTATGGAGTTTTGACCATTATTAAGGGATATAGGAGCTAGAAGCTAATAATAATAATAATCACTACCATTCATCAAGTGCTTTACTGTGTGCCAGGATTTCTTCTCAGGCTTTTGTGTGTGTGTGTGTGTGTGTGTGTGTGTGCGTGTGCGTGCGTGTGTGTAATATTCTTGTACAGCTTTTCTCATATAATCCTTTCAGGCACTGTGGAGGGCAGGCATATCACAAATCCCATTTTAGAGATGAGCAGACTCAGGCATGTGAGCTCAAGTTCCAATCTAGGCGGTTCTGTTTTGTGATTTCAAAGGACTGTCTCTTCTTTGCCCTTCCCACCTCTACCTCTTCTTTTCCTCTTCTCTTAGTCTTTGCTGCTTCTCTCCATCTCCCCTGCCTCATTCTCTCTCCCATCTCCCCATCTGTGTTTTCAGCCTTTGTTCTCACCCCCCACTTCATAATTAAGATAAACAAAAACAATATGCGATGGAAGGGAACAGTTATGGTAAAATAATTAAAAGACGTAATTAAAGAATGAAAAGAATTCGGTGGCCCACTTAAGTGCTTTTGGCTTTCAGTATCTACAGTGTTGACAAGCACACACAAGGGCTCCTTCCCTTTCTTTTGTTCTCTCTCTTCATTGCTGGCTTTGTCTTTGAGAATATGCTCCTTGCCTTACCCAGCACCCCACAGGTCATTGCATAATTCCAATCACACAGAGCATAGAATCAGTTACCTATGATGCTGGGATCCGGAGGTATTGACTGAGGACGAGTGGGTGCATTTTAGCTACTGAACACTTTCATGAGTCCAATTTGGCAGACTTTCATGAACAACTTTGGCTTTTAATTGCCAACCTCTGTTATACCCAGGTCAGAATTTATCTTTTTATAGCCACTTGATAGCAAATAGATGGTTCCGATCTCTAGATCCCACACCCAGATCCTCTAGCAAAGATCTCTTTTTTTCTAAAGTTGTAAGAACAAAGACTCTGATCTGAATATATGGTTTCATCAAGGCCAGCCTTATATTGTTCAGAATATTAGCCCTTCACACCCAGAAGCTCCTCTTTTAGCCCCCTTTCCCATCCCACCACCCAAACTAAAATCCTGTCATCTGATAAGATTGGTTGCCCTTAACTGTAAAGAGATTGATCTTTCTTGAAATGCAAATATGCCAGTGAGAAATGACATCAAAAACTGAGAATTAATATCTCAGGTCCAGGCAAGCTGGCAGTTCACTGAGAGTCATTCTAATACAAGGAAACGGGGGAGCAAGAAGGAAGACACACTGTCCTGCTGGGAAGAATAGGGGCTGCAAGGCAGGAACAGAGCACATAGACAGGGTGGAAAAAGAAGGCACGCTCCAAACTGCAAACTTCACAGTTACCGTAGTAGGTAGGCTCTGTGTTGATTTTAAACCAGGTTTTCAATTTGTTTTTTTTTAATACAATTTTTAAAATACTCATGCTAGACTTAGGGAAAAAAAAGATTAATTCATGTCTAGGATTAAGACTGAGGCCCTGAAAAGTAGGTAATTTTACCTGATAGTTTTGGTTCAATCATATATAGTCATTATTATGCTGCAAGGAGTATTGCAGTAGAGGAGAGTAGACTTCGGAGTCCAAGTGTTTAAGTTTAAAATCAAGTGCTGTGATTGACAGCTATCTTAAGACTGCCCATGACTTAATGTCTCCGTCTGTAAAATGGGAGCAGTTAATAGAATTTCACCTGTGTAGAGTTAAACATGGTAACTACTGTAAAGTAGAAGATATGATTGAATAAATATTGATTTTTACTGTTTTTTATTAAACTGTTGGGTTCAAAAAAAACCAAAAAAAGAACATCAGGAGGATTGGCTGAGATGGCTATAAAACATGCTTGCCCCATTGTGTAATGTGCCCCATTTGGACTGAGCTGTGCTCTCTTAAAACTAGCTACACCAAAAGTGTCTTCATTTTCTTCTGAAATAGAATTTCGGATCTTAATTCAAAGAAACTTTTTTAATGCAAATATGGTCCTCTGTACAACATCTTCTGCCCTCTTCTGGCTTCAACAAGAAATTCAAGTATATGTATTAAAACTAGGTAGTGCATAGTTTTTATTTCATTTTTTAGTGGACAACAGTTTACCCTTTCTCTAGTTCTAGATGAAAAAGATACAACTGTAATATTTTGTGTGAAGATGGGAATTACCAGAAATCTTTGAGATTTTTTTTCAACAATTTCCTTTTGAAATAGAGATCCCATTCTACCATTTTATTTAATTCTCTTCCTCCAGTACCAGCTCTAAATATTACAACTACTAAATAAATAATTAAACAGGGCCACACATTATTGCAGAGATTAAAATCTGAGGTTATTATAATTCCCGAGATAATTGATCTGATGTTTAAAATAGAACCTGCATATGAAAGATTATAGAAAAAGCTTACAGATAGAAGTCCCACTTCTACTAGAGATTGTATTGGATTTTAACTCCTTTTCCCCAGCCTTCAAAAAGTAAATAAAAGCATAATTTTTCATGGTAGGACAATTCAGAAAGACTGACAACTGAGGGTGCTTAATTTTGATTTTCAGATGCAGTATGGATTGAGCATTAGTTTGCCATGTCTTTAAAAAGATAGTATTTGAAGTTAACTGCCGGAGATTCCATGGCATGGCAAAAGCTTTCATATTAGAATGAAAAAACAAAACAGAAGTTGATGTCTGTAAATACAAAGGAGCCAGGAGACAGCTTGCTATGACCAGGCTGGCCACAAGTCAGCAGAGATCAGCTTGCTAGGGGAGGTCTTACACATCTCTGTGCTTCCTGCATTTCGAAAGGATTAGCCAAATTGGAATGAAAAGAACGTTGGAGGGGAAGCCCAGTTGGCAGCAAGAGAGAAGAGGAACACATAGCTTAAGATAAAAGCAACAAAGCATTTGTGATGTCAGCTGCAGTTTTTCCATTGGCAGATTATATAATGTAGGTGACTCCAAAGTTAGAGTCATAATTCAGACTATCATTTTCCAAAGAATCCTGAGTTATTAATGTCTGAAATTTGTGTCATTCCTACATTAGCCCACCCACAAAAGACTAAATGCCTTTACAGCAAGAAACCTTGCTTAGTTATTAAAACACATTATTATTCATAAGAATAAGCCCATGCAAATAGCCTTTGTGGTTGGACGAAGGAGAATTATGGGAGCATTTCCTTTATGAAATAATAAAACATATTAAAAGGATACTATGCTTAAAGTGTTGTACTGACTCCAAAAGCTACAGGCAGAATAATGGAACAAGACATAAGGTGAGAAACAAATGTTATCCTCTGACAAATATTTGGGAGAAAATATAATAGTCTCCCTTTATCCTCAGGGAATATGTTCCAAGAACCCCAGTGGATGCCTGAAACCTTGGGTAACACTGAAACTTATATATACTTTTTTCTATTTGATAACCTACTACTAAGTGGCTAATAAACATAAACAGTGTGGATATGGTTGGACAAAGGGGTGATTCTCATCCTGGGAGGGACAGAGCAGGAAGATGCAAGATTTCATCATGCTACTCAGAAAGGCATGTAATGTAAAACTTATGAATTGTTTATTACTGGAATTTTTCATTTAGTGTTTTCAGACCACAGTTGATCATCGGTAACTGAAAGCACAGAAAATGAAACTGCAAATAAGGGGGGACTACTCATTAAAATTTCAATTAATATCACTTACAAAAATACATTCCAGAAAGATCACAGAGTTAAATGCATTTTTAAAAAAGAAAATGAAAAAATGAAAGAACAGTTAAATGCATATTGTTATGTGTGTATAATGGCATATTTTATTGCCACCCAAATGATATTTTTAATGAAAATTCATTGACAAAGGACTATAGTTGTGTCTCTCTTAGCTAGATCATGTAGAAAGGAAATTTACTAAAGGATATATCAGCTCACACAATCTCTAGAACAGTCAGATAATTATGATTTAAGTCTGTGTAGCCAAGAAAAATACCCAATCCATGCTGTCTCATTAGTGCAGACACAATCCTACCATCCGTGAGCATAAGAACAGAAGGTTTTTCCTTAGATTCTGAGAGTGGGCCCTACCATGAAGCCAATACTACTGATGTTCCTGAAATCACCATGCCCCTTGGCCAGGCTATGGAGATTTCAGGAATCCAAGCAATGTATTCCACACTAAGAGGATTCCACCCTCTTCCAAATAGAAAGCTGAAGCATCTGGTGCATATTACTGACAGAGCCTGTGTCACCGAGGCCATGTCCTGGCTGTTAAGAAGGCTGGAAAATTGACTCTGCTTCTACCTTGAGGTAGTAGGACTCGTGATATGGAAATTGCCTCAACTGTAGCTAAGGTGTTTAAAAGATGACGAGTAGCAATAAGTATGGTAGACATTCCCTACATGCTCGTGATATAAATAATGTATATAAAAACATTATATACAATATGACCTCTAATTTTTCAAAGGAAATTGTGTACACATATAGAAAATAAAAGAGACTAAAGAATAAAACCCAAAATGATAATATTGAATTTGGGAGAAGTTTGCAGGTAGAATTTTTTTTTAATATATTATGTAGAGAAGGGAATGTGGTACCAGCCAACCCAATCTCTGTGGCTTGTCAATGGAAGCAACTTTTGGCTTCTCTTTGAGTCACTTTCCCAGTTGTGAGATGTAGACCCAACAACACTGATGCCTGCTTTAAAAAGCCCTATGTGGTATTTTTACAAAAAGATCCGTGAGTGTGGAATTGCTATAAATCAAGATGCTTACCTGCCTGGAAAGATGGAGTTAATTTACTGTGACAATTGCATAGAAAGAACACCTCTTTTGAATTCTGAAACATAGCAAAATTACCATATCTTGAAGTGAGAAATCCTTCTCTAAAGGACGAAGTTTAGGGGAGTGAAGGAGAAATGAACAAGACATAGTTATCATCTTCTGTGTAACAATAAGCTTCCTAATGGCCGGGGTAAGAGTCTCTTCCATATTTCCAGCACAAGCCCAGTGTCTAAATTGCAATATGGGCCTCAGCAAAAGCTGATTCCAGTGAAGACATCGATGGAGGTTATCTTTACATTTCATCTTTATAATAATTGCCACCTCTTATCTAATGCTTGCTATTTGCCAGACATTTTTTCAGGTACTTTATATAGCTTATTTCTGTTTTGAATGTTTTGTGGAGAAAATGTTAAAGAATGACTAAAAGCTTACAGTGTATCTTCTCCGCTCACAATGATTTCTCATTTGAAAAGTTCATCCTACCTGATTTACAATTCCCTTAATAGTCACTTTTGTAATACATGAGCCTATCCTCCCTGGTCACTGCAAATTGGGACAGAATGAACATCTTCGTAAACCTGAGACATTTAGATTTTCTTTCCTGTGAATTTGGAAATGAAGTTAAGACTCAGAGACTGCTATTAATTCTCCGAAGGTGGCTGGAAGAGTAACATGCAAACTCCAGAACTGTGAATCTCTAGAAGAAGAGAGTGGATTATGAAGCAGGTGCAGAGAAGGAGAAAGGGATCAAAGGTAGTCTAGACGTTTATCCTTAGTTATCCGTCTTTGCTTAAAACCTAGCTTCAAACCTCTGAGTTCTAATTCTAAAATCGTGCTTTGAAAGTTATAATTAAGAATCTTAGCTAATACAGGGTATGAGTAACATATATACATTTATACTTAGATTCATTGAAACATATTACCTCTTTTCTTCACAACAATACCGAAAGTGGGTATTATCACCATCATTTTATACATGAGGAAACAGGCTCAGAGAGTGGAAGTAATTTTCTCAAAACAACCTCCTTGGAATTAGAGTTGGTATTTGATCTGAGGCTGGATTAGCTTCAAATCCTGTAATCTTTCTAATCTACATATCATGCTACATCCAGGTTTATTCCTTCTTTTAGCATGAATTTATGGAGATCCTCTTAAGCCCCAGGCACTGTGTTTCTATGGTTTCAACAGGGTTGCCAAGTAGTTGTGTATATTTACATGGTGTTGCATCCATAGGTGTCCATGTATACTGCCAAAGGGGGGAGGCTCAGTTCAAGGTAAAGGAAAAATTTCTGAGATTCGTTATGTGTGCAGTATGCTCTCAGTAAAGATAAAACTAAGGAGAAACCAGCTTTCAAAGACATAGGAGGTGTCAGAGGCTTATGATATTACTAAAATCTACCAGTGATAAGCACTTACCAAGCCGTGTGTGTATTTTAACTGGATCACCTGCCACCCAGCGTGGCTTGTCTTTAGTCCTCGGATGGAGTATAGCTGGGGTTGTCAGTGGACTGCAATAGGCACCCATTTTTAGTTTAGTTTTTTTTTTTTTTTTTATGATTGTTTTTGTTTCACATGCTATACAATGAGGTATATTTAAGACCATATCCAGGCACACTTTTATATGGTATCCTGAAGAGATATGATGGGTGGATGGCCCAATAATGTCTCAACCTTACTATTAAACCAAGAGAAATCATGTAATTTTCTCAAAGTCACAGATCCACTTAGTTGCAGAGATGAGGTTTGCCGCCTAGAATATACTGCAAACAATAATCATTTAAAATAATTTAGATTACTTTTTTATTTCTCCAAATAACAACACATGTCAATTAGATTCATATCAGAACCCATTATTTATTCTACCTCTAGAATATGTTGTCTTTCCCTGAATTAATAAAATTTAAAATGGGAAAATTACAGGTTTTATAGTTAGAACCTATAGTGCTAAGGATACATTATAAGAACCCCTATGTTATTTACATACTTTCTGGCCTACCATATGATTCTGCTCTTTTGCTTTAGGACTTGAAATTGCTCTAACTGCTGAGAATTTAAAAAAAAGTCACTAATGTCATTTTCAAACATAAATTATAATCTCAAAAATTACATGAGTGGCATGTCATCGACTTCAGTTTTTATAAGATTTATGCTTGTTATTTTTTATAACATTCAAAATGGGCAAATAAAATATTAATAATATGATTGATAAATACTCAGGTTTGAATACCCAAAAGAGTTTCTGGGTACTGTCTCGGAGATAATAACAGATAACACACGTAAAATACTTACCAAGGCACTATTCTGAGTGTTTTACATCACCTCCATCTTCACAATCACCTGTGAGATAGAGGTAAAGGTAGTGTCCCCTTTTACAGAAAGGAGGAAAATGAGGCACAGGGATTATCACTTCATCTGGTCCCAGCCTGCCTAAGCCGTCTTCTATGAAGGGAGAAAGATCTGCTCCACTCTTGGTTTTTGAATACAGCCCCGTATGTATGTAACTTCTACATGTTTGTGGCCAACTTTGTAACACCTAATAGGCTAAAGCAGTTTCTCCTCACCTGGCTGCACCTGTGCTTGGCTTAGATCTTTCTTTTCCTTCATTTTGACCACATGAACTCATCCTGAAACATCAAGGCTCATAAGAGATACACTTTCTTTTTTTATAGTCTTTTCTCCTAATAAACTTTTAGTGTAATTTCATCCATGTTCCCCTGGATAAAAAGCTTTAAAAATGTTCTTAATGTTTGACCCATAAATTCTATTCCTAGGAATTATCCTAAGGAAATCACAGTTGATGCTCTAAGATTTATGCACAAAGTTGTCATTCCAATATTATTTCTAGGAGTAAGAAAATTGTTCCATAATCAAAAGTTAATTAAGGCCAGACACAATGGCTCACAGCTATAATCCCAGCACTTTGGGAGGTCGAGGGGGGAGGATTGCTTGAGGCCAGCAGTTTGACACCAGCGTGGACACATGACGAGACCCTGTCTCTACAAAAAATAGAAAAAAATAGCTGGGTGTGGTGTTGTGAGCTTGTAGTCCCAGCTACTCAGGAGGCTGAGGTGGGAGAATTGCTTTGAGCCCAGGTGTCCGAGGTTGCAGTGTGCTATGATCAGGCCACAGCACTCCAGCCTGGGCAACAGAGTGAGACTCTGTCTCTTAAAAAAAATAAATAAATAAAAACAAAAACAGAGTACACAGCCTTGTTCTCCTTCCAAAATCACCAAATTAAGCCGTTCCTCTTTTCCCAAGGCGGAGTTACTGAGAGGGCAGAGAAAGGCTGGCAGTGCCAGGAAAGTAAAGTTCCTCCAAACTCTAAATATTTTTGAATGAGTAATAAATATATGCATAAAATATGCAAATATAACCTGATTTCATCAGGGCCTTTTCTATTTCAAGTCAAAACAAACAAAAAACCCCTCACTTTGCCTTATGTAAGAATGGGATTGATTCATTTGCTCACATAATTGAAAAACGTGGTGATGGAATTTTCTCTGGATGTGATTGAATGACTCCAGGTACTCAATCGATGCCATAAGACTTGGTCCATCTTCATCTCTGCTTTCCTTTCCCTTAATTCCAGTCTCAGGCAGGCCCTTTCCCTGCTATGATATAAGAAGATGGCCTCCAGCATCTGGCAATTATCTTACAAACTCAGCTGGCCTGGTAGAGAGAAAACTTCTCTTTGCCAAAAAGTCTAGCGAAAAGCCTGCGATTGTATCTTGTTGGATGACCTCGGCTTGTGAAGTAAGATAATGTATGTGTTTTGCTAGGCTTGATCATGTGTCCCCACTGGAACTGTGGATAAAGTCAGGGTGAGATGGATGAGATGAGAGGGGTGGTTCGCCAAAAGAGTGTTGTTTCAGGAGAAAGGGAATCTATCTGGGGCACACAAAAACAATAATGTCCACACATGCACTGTTCCATAGGTGAATGGAGTGATAAACCAAAGTAGACAGGTTTTTCAGCATCAGTGAAGCTGAGTCTAGGTAAAAGCGTCTTTTCTAGATTGTGCTTATTGTTAAATTATACTTCTCCACAATTCTATTGCAGCCAGCCAAGAGATTGTGCTCATTTTTTGTTTGCCTAGAAATCAGACTTTCTCGAAATAGGAGAACTGGGAAATCTCTTTGCTATACAGAAAATATTGTTGCTTTGACAATTGTGGCAGTACAGGCCTGCTGGAAATGAGTCAGGAAGTAGAGAGAAGAAACACTAACCCCAATCTCTGCTGTCAAATCAAAGCAGGGTGAAAGCAGCTAGAAATTTTTCTATTCTAGTTTTTCCTAAAATCTCTCTGTCTCTCACACACACACCACACACACACACACAAAAGCATACACAAATTGGCCAAATCATCATCTTACCCATAAATGATGAAACAAAAAATAAATATGCCAACTTCCACCTAACAGTAATAAAAATACCTCCAAACTTTCGACTTAATGGTATGTGTCAGATTGTATTGACTCACTTGTGAAAGAAAAATTGCAGTATTACTCATTCTGATTTAAAATAACATATTTAGAGGTCTCCGTGATTCGTGATGATCAGCAAAAGCAGATCCTTTGTGCTCTGCCGCACACTGGCAGGGACGTCTGTGTCAGCTTTGCCAAGGGCACGGTTGTCTTCATTCCAATATGGCCTAATTTTATTTTCCTCACTGTCTGTCTCTCTCTCTCTTTTTCTCTCTCCCTTTTTCTTTTTTAATTTTTGAGAAATACAATAGAATTGTCTCCTCAGCATGTGGATATCTGCATGTGTTAAAATTACATTTTCTATTTTAAACTCTCTCTTTTTAATTTAAAAGGACTTGTCAGAACATGCAGTCTTTTTTTGTTCCCCCCCCCAAAAAAATGGAAAATACACAAACTTGATCTTGAAGGAGGCAAAAAGCCAACTTGTAGGGGAAACAAACAAATAACAATTAAGCACATAAACAAAAATAAGGGGGAAAAAAACCCAAAACGTTGGAGGGTTTGATTGATTTGATGTGAGTTGAAATCTCTCTTGGGATTTGCTGTGAAGCACTGCAGTGCAAAGGAATAACATCAAGGACATAGATAGAAACAGAAAGAATCTTCTTGTCTAGGTATTCATAGACAAGGCAGTAACTTCACCTTGCCTCAGTTTCCTGGAAGATATTAAAATAAAACTTCTCAATTACTAATACCCCTGCATAAGCTTCCTGTGTAAAAAATAAGCAGAAAAATAGCTAATATTTATTGAGAACTTACTTTTGTGTGAGATGATATGCTTAGAATACATATAATATATAATAATGTGTGCTATATATATATTTATCTCCCAAATCAACCTCACAGTATGGTTTCTTTGTGGGATACTCCCCCCCTCAAAAACTAATAAACCACTTTACCCTCTATGGGGTTGGGTTGGGTTATTATCTCCATTTTACAGTTGAGAAAAGTCACGTTGAGTTAAGGCACTGTGATGAATTCTATGGTACACCACTCAAATCCTTATTCGGGATTGGGTGCTGCTGTGGTTTGACGGTTGAAACTCAATCCCCATTGTGGCAGTATTGAGAAGTGGGGCCTTTGCGATGTGATTAGGTCATCAGGGCAGAGCCTACATGAATGGGTTAATAGAGGAATGAGTTAATAAATTAATGGGTTATCATGGGAGTGGGACTGGTGAGTTTATCAGAAGAGGAGGAGAGACCTGCGCTAGCATGCTTCACCCGTCACCAGGCCATGCACCAACTCAGCGCTCTGCAGAAAGCCCGCACCAGCAAGAAGGCCCTCACCAGATGCAGTCCCTTGACCTTGGACTTCTCAGTCTCCATAACAGTAAGAAATAAATTCCTTTTCTTTATAAATTACCCAATTTCCGGTATTTTGCCGTAAGCAACAGAAAATAGACTAATGCAGGCGCCAGTTTACCTAAATGTCTGAAATGTTGGCTCCCACAGCTTACAACTGAGTTCTGCTTGGGGAATTCCTCTGCCAAAGAAAATCGCCTTGCCCCCAGTTCCACTTAATCCCTTTGGACAAGCCTCTTCCCACTCACTGGCTGGGAGCAGTGCAAAGGCCCACCCCTTTCCATAATTTGGGGCATCTCTGAAAGGCCATCTCAGCTCCAGAATTCCCTGAGGGATTGGTGGATCCGCAGTGGCAATCACGTTGCTCTTCAGTTTCTCTCTCTGACCACTACTGTTTCCATCTCACTCCTCATAGGCGTTGATCAAGAGAACTTCTCAGGAAACTTTCTTTTTACTTTCTTTGTCTCATGGTCTATTTCTGGCAACCCCAGCCTAAGGCAGGCACTCAGAATAGGTACCAATAAAATGTCTGATATTATAGTTATTTATCAGAAACACCTATATTAACAACATAAATTAGTCTACAGAGTCAACTAACTAAAAAAAACATAGAGGCTTTGCGTTTTATGCTGATACCTAATTGTTTGCATAGGTGGCTATACATAATGCTTCATCAGTTAATCTACAGCCACCTTGTCCAAGAGATAAACGCATGTAGCATGAAGTCAGCCCTGCCCCAATGCTGTTGGCTCACAATAAGTAGGACCAGCGATTTTATTGGTCTTTTTTTCTTGTGTTATGCAACGTATAATAAGGGAATGTGTGGTCGTCAGTGCCTGAATGCCACTTTCAGTAATAGAAACGCCTTCTGGGGAAATAAGATTGGTGCCAGGACAAGAATATGGAAGCAAACTTGAAATTATTTCACTTCTATTTCAGAATGATTTAAAAAAAAGAAAATAAAAAAAAGGCAGCAGTAAGACCATGTTTTGAGGGTTGCCACCACATTGAGGCATTTGAATGAAAATACTTCTACGGCTTCTGTAACCTACTAAACAGAAATCCAGCATTCTTAGGTTGGCATGTCTGCAGTACCGACTTACCTTTGCACATTGTCACTCACAAAGACCCTTCATCAGCACCTAATATTTTTGCTAAAGTAGACAGCTATTCCCTGAATGAAAATAAAAACAAATATATAAAACACAATAAAAAATAAAACATCTGTTCAAGACAGAGTAAGGCCACTACAGATATTCTCTCCTACTCATTATAACCCAAAATTCTAAACCTTTTTTTTAAAGTTACATATTAATTTTTTTTTTAAATAGGACAATTGGAGAGCAGAACCAAAAATTGAAGAGGCACCCTAAAACTGGGTGAACTCCTCATTCTTTTTTTTTCCTTTTTTTTCCCCTACTCTTGAAGGGCCACAGGTGAGCCATGGCAGTAATGGGGAAAGCAGTAAAACTTTGAAAGAATCCCTTATTTTTGGCTAGAAATCCAAAAAAGTAAGTCCCTCAAACCTGAAGGATGAGGATAAATATCAGAGAGGAGACATCTGAAGACTGGGATTCTCTAATGATGTATATGAACCTGCACAAGTCCTGGACTCAACATTAAGCTTCATGTGCAAGCCAGATACAAACGAGCATAGAAAAGATCTTGAAAACTAAACTGGTAAGAGAACTATCACCTAGAAAAAGAAGATAGAAGTTAAAATTTGAACCAACCTGTGTTGATTGCTTGCCAAAATGACAACAAAAAAAATCAATATTCTGCAGAAGATTTTAATAGTATTATCTATGCAACACAAATAATTTTCAAGTGTTTAGGATGCAATAAAAAATGATTCAATATACAAAGAACCAGAAAAATGTTACAGGGTCTCAAGGGAAAAGACTATCAACAAATGACACCCATGAGATGACCCAGATGTTGCAATTATTAGACAAAAAATTTAAGTAGCTATTATAACCATACTCTGTGATATAAAGGTAAACACCACTAAAGTAAAGGGAAGAATAGAAATTTTCAGCAGAGATAGAAACTAAAAAAACAAAATAAGAGAAAGCACCAAAAAAACAAAAAAAACAGATGAGTATTTTAGAGCTAAAAAATACAATATCTTAAATAAAAATTTCACTAAAAGAGCTCTATAGCAGAATGGAGGTAACAGAGAAAAAAGTCAGTAAATTTAAAGGTAGAATAATAGAAATTTTTCAATCTGAAGATAAAAAAGAAAGTCATACATTTTCAGATTTAATGATTTGTGAAAATCCCCCGCCCCAAAATTAAAAGTAAAATGCCATCCAAATAAATCACAATGAAACTGATGAAAACTAAAGATAAAAAAAAAAATCTTAAAAGCAACTTGAGAAAATTCACAAATTACATATGGAGGACGAAATTTGCATTACTTTCTGTTTCTCATCAGAAACCATGGAGGCCATAAGACAATGAGACAACAAATTTAAAATGTTAAAAGAAAAGAGCTTTCAACCAAGACTTCTATATACATTGAAAATATCCTTCATGAAAGAAGATTGAGTAAACATTCATAGGTGAAGAAAACTATGAAAATTTGCCACCAGCAAATCTTCCGTAAAAGAAATTCTAAAGGAAATTTTTCAGGTTAATGGGAAATGATACTAATGAGAAACTTGTTAGTTCAAAAATTAAAAAAGAACAAGAAAAATAATTAAAATCTGAGTTAATATTAAATATAATTTTTCTTCCCTAAATTTTATAAAATATATACAACTATTGAAAGCAAAAATTGTAGCAGTGTTCAGGGAGATTGTCAAGTTTGTATAGTTATGTACTGCAACTATAATATGAAGGAGGAAGAGTAAAGGGACCTAAATGATTGTAAAGCCTTTGCATTTTACTTGAAGTCGTAAAATATTAATTCTACATAGAGTATAAAAGGATATCTATGCACATTATGGTCTCTGGTAAAACTATTAACAAAAGAAATAATGCAATGAAATATAGGGAAAAAAAATGGATGAGTGAAAATCAAGTGCAAAAAAATATATATAAAAAATGTAATGTCCATGAAAAAAAATCCTGAGAAAACTAGAAGATAACATTTTTTACCTGGCAAAGGTTATCTACAAAAATACACATAGTGAAGACTGAATCCATTCCACTAAGATTAGGAATAGGACAATAATGTTAGTTCTTATCATCCCTAGTCAACTTTATATTGGAAGTACTAGCCATTGCAATAAAATAAGAGAAAGAAATAAAAGGTATACACATTAGAAAGGAAGAAATAAAATTATTTCTCTTTGTGGATATTATAATTGTCTATGTAGTAAATCCTAGAGATTCTATAAAAGTGCTCTTAGAACTAGTAACTAAGCTTATTAAAAATAAATATACTAAAATCAATTGTATTTCTATAAACTAGCAATAAATAACTAGAAATCAATATTTAAAAGGAATATTATTTATCATGGCACAAAAACCATGAAATAGGTATAAATCTAAAAACACATAAGTGCAAAATATGTGTATAGTAAGTCCTTGCTTAACATCATCAATAGTTCTGGAAAACTGATATTAAGTGAAACAACATACAGCAAGTTCTCAAATAACGTTGTTTTGTTTAGCATCATTTCATTATAACATTGATGATAAAATTGGTTTTGTTATACAATAAATGAGAATTTACTGTACTGAAAATTACAAAGCACTGATGAAAGAGATCGAAGAAGACTGGAATAACTAGAAAGATATACTATAACTCAATATTATTAAGATGTAAGTTCTCCCTAAATTGATCTATAGATTTAATGTAATTTCCAACAAAATTTTAGCATAATCTTTTACTAGAAATCAACAAGCTGATTCTTAAACATATTTGGAAAGTCAAAGACACTAAAATATCTTAATTCTGAAAGTAAGGAATAATGCTGTAAGACTCACATTAACTGATTTCAAAGCTTATTATAAAGCTACAGTAATCACAAATGTGGTTTTCATGAAAGGATTGGTATTATACATAGAAAAATGGAGCATACCTATATATATATATATATATATATGGATAATTGATTTTTGACAAAATTGCTAAGACAATTCAAAGGAGAAAAGATAATCTTTTCAACAAATGGTGCTAGAAAAATTGGACATCTACATGCAAAAAAAAATTGATTTCAACTCATACTTTAGACCTTATACAAAGATTAACTCACAATACGGAATACCTTTAACTGCAAAATCTAAAAATGTAAAACTCCTACAAGAAGATGTAGGAGGAAATCTTTGTGATTTTATATTGCATAATGAGTTTTTAGATAGGTCTCCAAAATCACTGCTCCTGAAAGAAAAAATAATTCAATTGTAAAATTAAAACATATTCTTCAAAAAATACCATTAAGACGATAAAAAGATAAGTCACAGACTGGGAGAGAAATTATTCAAATTACATATCTGATAAAGAATCTGCATTTAAAACTATGTGGGATGCTAAAATTCAATAATAAGAAAACAAGCAACCCATTTTTAAAAAAGGGGGAGGGAGAGAAACTATACAGACACATCACCAAAGAAGATATTCAGATGTCAAGTATATGCAAAGATGCTCAATATCATTATTAGGTGTATTAGTTTACTAGAGCTGCCATAACAAATTGCCACAAACTGAATTGCTGGAAAAAAAAAAAACAAAACTAAAAACGAAACAGAAATTTATTCTCTCACTATGGTATATCCATAAAATGGAATATTATTCAGCAGTAAAAAGGAATGAACTGTTGATATATACAACAATATGGATGAAATTCAAATGCATTATTCATCATTCTAAGCAGCTTATCAAGACAATTTCCCAAGTCACCTTCCCTAGAGGGAATTCAGTTGTAAGGTGTTATGATAGTAATATTTGCACTTTCTTGCAATCTATTACAGCACTTATCACTAAAATCTATCTATCTTCTTGTTCTCTTGTTAATCTATGAAATCATCAAAGGTAGGTTTCTTCCCCCTTAAACTTAGTATATGGTGGTAATGTAGTAAATATTCAATAAATAAATGAAAGACGAGCTAGGCTTTCCATTGCACTATGTTTATGTTATTTTTTGTACCTACAACATTATTTCCTACCATTCCTGTTTCATTTCATCGTATAATTGAATCCCTTGCATCCATGCACAGCTATGTCTATAAAACATTTCCTTATGTCTATAGATCTTAGTCTTCTAAACTCTGAACTTGATTGGTTTCTCTGTTGCACTTCTGCACTGAAGGCAAGTGTTGTGTTTAGTATATTTTTGTTTGTATTTCTCCAGTGTAGCATCCTCTGATGGGCAATTAATCAATCTTTTATTTATTCGACCAGTATGTATTTGAGTGCTTTTAATTTGCTAGTCTTTATTCTAAGAGCTGGACATATAGCAGCGACTCAAATAGACAGAAGTACCTCCCCTTAAAGAGTTTATGTTCCAGTGGGGAGTACCTCAGAAAAAACATAAAACAAATGAATATATCACATGTAAGGTGGCAATAAATACCTGGGAGATAAAACAGAGTTAGGGGACAGGCAGTGTGTGCATAGGTGGTGGTGGTGGTAGAGTCATGTAGGAGGAGGGATTGTCATTTTATGTGGAGTAATTGGGCAAGGTCTGATAACATAAATGTTAAAAAGAAAATGAAGGGAGATAGGGAGTGGACGATACAGATATATGAAGCATTCCACGTAACTCTGGATGTGCACTATATAGGTCATTAGAGGAAAAAGGGGGAGTGGGAATATTCATGCAGATGGAGATAAACCTTTGAAATAAAACAGAGGATCTTTTTTTTTCCCATGAGAAAAACGTATAATTTAAAGAGATCTAATAATTTAGGGAAGAGAGTTTTTTGTGAGCATGAGGTAATGATTTCCTTTGCCTGTTGTTAAAACCAAGCAGGCTGACCTCTATTCTAATGTAGATGTGCAGTTGGCAAGACTGAATGGCTCCACTGAGTTCTCTATATAAAGAGGTGTCCTGCCCATTACTATGATATCTTCTTTGTCTCAATGACAATTTTAGTAGCAAAAGATATCATGTAGGATTTGATTTTAAAAAGGGGAAATATCAAAGTCATTGGAAGATTTGATTAATGTAGGATCATGGGTTACTGAGAAAAAAATACCTGACTTCCAATTTAACCAAAGTGACACTAACAGATTTTAAAAGTAAACATAGGAGGTAACATGATTGCTAAATACCATAGTTCTTTCAAAAGTGAGTGTTAATAGGCTGGGCACGGTGGCTCAGGCCTGTAATCCTAGCATCTGGGAGGCTGAGGTGGGTGGATCGTTTGAGCTCAGGAGTTCGAAACCAGCCTAGCAAGAGCGAGACCCCATCTCTACTAAAAATAGAAATTGGCCAAACAACTAAAAATAGAAAAAATTAGCTGGGCATGGTGGTGTGTGCCTGTAGTCCTAGCTACCTGGGAGGCTGAGGCAGGAGGATTGCTTGAGCTCAGGAGTTTGAGGTTGCTGTGAGCTAGGCTGATGCCATGGCATTCTAGCTCAGGCAAGAGAGTGAAACTCTGTCTCAAAAAAAAAAAAAAAGTAGATGAGTGTTAGTTATCTTAAAAAAAATCAAGAACATGATAAAGCAACATAAAGCACAGGAACTTATTCTGTTAAGATATAATTTTTACCTTCAAGGAAGATTGCTCAGAAGGTCAAGAAAAACTTTTTACAGCCTCTTAAAGAGATGAATATACTAAAAAAATATAAATGCAAACTCTTTTTTTAAAATCTTATAAACTCATTATATGAATTTCAGCCAGCATTGACCAATGCAAATAAAATTCCCTTTCATGACCCTTTTATAAATTTCTACATTCATTCAAGTTTTATCTTAAATTTACTTGTTTTGCATTCTGGAACAATCCAGTCATTTTACTTTAAAACAAAGCTGTACTTTCCTTTTTCTTAACAAGAACACGTTTCTTATAGTAGTACCATTTCTCAAAATGGCAAAAATGAACACATTCATTAACAGACACAAATGTATATAGCCTCTCTGTACCACATCAATGTAAGAGATAAAAGGAATATGAACTTAAGATTATGCTTTGTAACTAGTATTTCAATATTCTATCTTACTTAGAAATTATCTAAGTACCTAATGAATACCCATTAATTAACTCAATTTAGTGGCAGTCCAAGGTTAAACTACTAAAGATTTTGGAAATTATCTTTAAACTTACATGCTAGAAATTATAATTACTGTTGAAATAAAGTTTATTAGAATAATGATTCAATTTTATTAATCCCAAAATAAAATTATTCATAATATTAAGCATTAAGAAGAAATAATATTAGCTTATTTGATCAGTAAACCTATAAGTTTAGAAATAGCATACCAAAGTACAATAAAAATGTATACTTGCATTATACTGATAAAAATGATAACTCAGAAAAACTATAGTTCTTTGTAGTAAACCAAAATTATTAAACTAATCTTATTTGCTGAAGTTTTACCTAAATTATGTGAATATGAATTCTTAAAATGTTTCTGAGTTAGTTTTATATTAGAATACCTCTTCTGTTCACATTGAAATTATTTGAGGTTCATTTTCCTTAATTTCTGAGACTGCTAGGAATGGCCAATTATATAGATGCTTATTTATCTCTAAGCCAATCACAATAGAGCAGCTTTAGGGTAAGGGATTTTAAAATCTAATTACTTAATATCCATAGGTCATAAATATATTGTATATTCACATAGTTAGAGGTAAAGACTTTTCCAAATTATGAATTTTTAAACATATAGACAGATACAGATAGCTTATAGTTTCAATCACAAGTCAAGCATAAACACACAAATACAAAATTCACAGGTCCATATCCAAGACCTGGTTTCTTCTCAGTGCATATAAATTCTTTATTTGAGCTCAAAATAGACAAATCAATAAACAGAAAACACTAACAAATCAAATTTTCTATCCTCTTTTCATCCAATAGAGATAAGGTCTTTATAATCATTAATCCCTTTATAGTGATCAACAAATGATCAGACTAAGGAAAAAAAGGAAGTTATCCAGAGGTCTTAGTGGAGGCATGAAAGAAGGACAGGGGTAGATTTTACATCAGAATCTGGACGACAGGGTCCTTTAACATTAGCCATTTTACAGAACATGAGAGGATGGGGAGATTTCTTAACCATTGCAGCTTTCTAGAAACACAGGGCTCATATGAGGCTTAACAGAGTCATGGCTTGTTTAAGTAAATGCTATTATAATTCCCATATTCTAGATGAGGAAAACGGAGCATAAAGAAGATAAGTTATTCGCCCAAATTCACATAGCTGCTAAGTGGTAGAGATGAGAATCAAACTCTTGAAGTGTCACACTAGAGTTCATGCTGTCAGTCAACATATTCTCGTGTCATATGTTCCAAGTAGAGTTTTCTACAGAGCGAAACATCTTTTCTAGTTCATTGCTGTTTCCCCATAAAATAGTGCTCAATAAATATTTGATGGCTGAATAAATGAAAGGAGAGAGATGAGTTTTAAATAGTGAAAGAAAGAAGAGAGGGAAAGGCAGAAAAATAAGCACGTAGAAATGGAGAGAAAATAAAAAGGATAAATAAATGTCTCCTCTTTTCTATTCCTATATGTATGTATGTATGGTTCTGCCTTTCCTAGACACAAGAGAAAAAGTCCTCACTATTTTAATTTCCGATTGTCAATGCACTCCTGGAAAAATTTTAATCATTAGTGACATGCATTAATTACCCCTGAGGATGGAGAATGTAAATAATCTGACATTGTTGCTAATAAAAACTAGAAAGCATTGACCAATTTTGAAGTGTAATCACCTATCTTCCTGTCAATAATTATTTGACATAACTTCTTCCTTCTGGATTTGGAGCTCCTTAAAAGCAGAAGTTCTACCATGTTCATCTCTGAATCGTCACCATTTTGCATAGCATCTGATGGATATAGTAGATACCCAATAAAATTGGGTAGGAAAAATTAACCTTTGTGAAACTGCCTGTCACTTTTGAAGTAAGAGGATATGAGTATTAATTCCAGTTCATGGGATCTAAGCATAATCTACCCTCTATCTGTGGGTTCCACATCCAGGGATTCAACCAACCACATGTTTAACCAACCAAGGTAGTTAGGCCTGTCATGGTTGAGTCTGTACTGAAGATATACAGCCTTTTTTTCTTTGGGTCATTACCTAAACAATACAGTACAACAACTATTTACACAGCATTTACATCGTATTAGGTATTATATGTAATCTAGAGATGATATAAAGCACAGCAGATCCTTGAATAACATTGTTTCTTTCAATATCCTTCCCTATAAAGTTAATGGAAAAGAAAATTTTCAATTCCTGGCCAGGATCACTGTCTGTGTGGAATTTGCATGTTCTACTCAAGTGTGTGAGGGTTTTCTCTAGGTACTGCGGTGTCCTCTCACATTCCAAAGATGCACATGTTAGGTTCATTGGTGTGTTTAAATGGTCCCAATGTGAATGAGTGAGGGTGTGTATGTGAGTGGCTCTGTGATGGAATGATGTTCCACCCAGAGCTGATTCTTGCCTTGAGCCCTGAGCTACCAGGATGGTCTCTGGCCACCCGTGACCCTGAATTGGAATAAGCAGATTGGAAAATGAATGAATGAATGAATGAATTCAAATTATTATCAAATTACAATATGTAAGTAAACAAAAATCATATAATTGCCTGACAATAAAGGATGTGATCTGGAAGCATTCAGCAAGCTCGCCATATTTATGATTGTTTGTTTTTGAACTGCATGGTGAGAAGAGGTGCTCTTTACAACTTTTGCTTTGCAAACATTTATTCCTCGGTTTGATCCACCACCACTGTAACTGCTGTCACTCACGTATTCACCAAAAATCGGGTAAATGATTATCTTGTTTTTGTTAATCTTTTTCCAATGTATGTGTAAGTCACATTCATTTTTATGTTTAATATTAAAAGTGTTTTGGGTCATTCTTTAAAAATTTGGTGATGTTTTGTGTCCAGAAATATGCTATAGGAACTTGACTCTTGTTTATATCAGTTAGTCTGTGGTAAAAGTGGTCTGGGTATATGTCGTTTCATTTACAGTTGCAGTTTCAAAAACCTATCAAGGAAAGTAAGTGAGGACTTGCTGTGTACTGGAGGTTGTACATAGATTATATGCAAATACTATGCAATTTTATAAAAGGGACTTGAGCATTTTCAGATTTTGATATCCACAGGGATCCTGGAACCAATCCCCGATGAATTCTGAGGCATTACTGTGCAATCAAAATCCACTCTGACAAAATAGCATATTTGTTAAAGCTTCTCAAAGAAAGTTTGCAATGACTTGTAATTTGGGATCAGGGTTTACGCTTTAGACTATATTATAACCCACATAATACACAGACACAAATACATACATAGGAAAGTCAAACTGCATCAAGATGATGTAGTATTTTGATATTGTTGATCTTGCCCCTTCCCATATGGACAGATTCTTGTACATTGGATTCGAACAGAATCCAAAGAAAATTCAGCTAAGTTTTTGAAAGAAAAAAAAAGTAGAACTATTACAATTTGGGGCTTACTTTTTACAATTATCACATTGGTTGAAAAAAGAGTTCAACTAACTATTCAAATAATTATTTAGAGATTCTTGATACAGAATTATGGTCCTTATTCTGCGTATACACTGTGGTAGTTACGGGATGGTTTTCTCAGATTCTCAACTTAGTTAGATGGACGTTAGGTTTATTTTTACAGTTTACTTCATGGTAAAAATGGTTCCTTTAATAAAATAATTTATATTTTATTTCATGTCATAATATTAATAGTAATATTTACAATGGTATTTAGTAGTGATTATAATAGTATTTATAAAGCTTTTATATGCCTCATTATATTTGATTTCTACCATAGCCTATGATATAAATAGTTCATTACAGCCCTTTAGCTTTTGATAAGGAAGTGAGTGAGTGAGAGAGATTTGTCTAATGTCTCATAGCTACTCAGCCTTAGAGACTTCACTCCTATTTCAATGATCATATTAATATAATGATCCAGTTGACTTATACTTTAAGCTTCAAAATTAACAAACCAGCTAGGGATTGTTCCAGCATAAAAATATACCATGACTTAGATACATAACGTTATTTGTAACAAATGGAAGCTTAGATATTTGTACCTCTTGTGTGTTTAGGCGGGGCCAGGTGGAGTGGGTCCTTTCTCAGATTTTCTAAAAATTAAAATCAAAACTATATGAAAGTCATATATTCTAACCTGTGACATTTTTCCTAATTCTTCTTCAGTCTGAAATGTTCTCCAGAAGCAATGATATGCTTAGAACTTCTTAGTCTCTAAATGCCTTACACTTTTCTAAGTACAAAATACTGAACAAATTTTGATGAGAAAAATTTACCTCTCTTGCACTTAAAAATAATGGAAAGGTGGCAATCATTAACACCAAAGATTGAACTTGAAGGAAAGATTTTTTTTAGTAATCAGCTTTTGGGAGTTACTGTTTAGATGGATCTTTCAGAATAAGCTGAAGGCAAACAGTTGCCTAGCTAACTGGGCAAATGAAAGGCAGATAAAAGGTGTTCCAAATTCTTTTCCGTGGCCACACCGCAAGGAAGCCATCAGAAGGAGCTTTGTCTCCCCATCCTGACCAAAGTGCACTTACTCTGCAGTGACTAAGCACAGACCTTGAGTTATACCAGCTGTCACAGTTGTTCCACAAGCACTAGATTTGAAGCTGTCAGGGGTGGACAAAACACTGTTATTCTGGAAACTGCTTTGGAAGGAAGGTAACTGAATAAGCATCACCAAAGTAACGAGGACCATTCCCTTTGGGTGATCATGGTTATGTACAAGGAGAATAAACCTATAGTTATATAGGTGGGTGCAAGAATTAGTGTTATGTGTGTGCAAAGACATAATTCAATCTTCTTAAGTTGGAAGCAAATATTTCTTAACATTTTCCCCTAAATCCTAAAGTTAAGTATTAGTATCTGTACTTCTTTGGTCAATATGACAAAGCTATTTGTATTATTAAGGAAAGTGCCAAAAGCATAATTAAATTGGAATCAATATTTTTAATGAAAATATATTAAAATATTTGTAATATTGAAAGATCAAAAATTTACCCCTTCCCTCATCTGACACATCTTCAACTTATGCTACGCTTTTGAGTTGAAAGTAAGTTTAAAAGAATATCCAAAAAAATTGGACTTCCTACTAATAATTATTAGTCTTTGATATTAAAACCCTGTGAGGAATCCATCCAAACTTTGGTGAGTATAGTTGGAAGGGTTAGATCTTGCATGATATTCATTATCTACTTATACTTCTTTGGCCAAACATCTACACTGAATCAAATTAAATTTGGTTTGCTTGGCACCTTTCTTATAGTGAGGACAAGCTACAAAGAGATCTCTTGGAAAGGAATGCCAATAAAAAGCATGCATTAGCCCCTGCAACCTTGAAAGCACTGATTTAAGTCCCCAAGGCCTAGAGTGTCCTGAGGAGGGTAGACTGAGGAGGGTAGAGGGTGGAGGACTCTTCCAAGTGAGAAATAACCATAATCCCAGAAAGAATCTAAAGAATAAAAGGAATCTAAAAGACTACAAAGCTAACAAAAAAAAAAAAAAAAAGGATTTTCTTTAGGTATGTAAAAGATGTAAAAGCTCCTAGCATCATAGCTAGTTTCCTGGATTTAAGTGCATATATATATATTTCTATGGGGATAAATAAATGTGAATGCACTCTGGACTGTAGCAGTTGCAGGCAGTACTAGGGAAAAAATGACATTTCTTGTCTACTTCAATGCTTAATTATTCCCCAGGTCCAATGCATCTTTTCTCTTAGATGAGTATTCTCATGGAAACAGTTCAATTTACGACAGAATCTTGAAACACATTAATACTGACTTCTTGTAAAGGTTGTATCTCAAAGTTAGAAAGCTTTTTAAATGTAGAACTTTCTTCTCAAAGCTGCTGAAAATTTTCTTAGAGTAAGTGATCACCTTTAAGCTCTCTCTCTCTCTCTTTTTTATTTCATATAGGAAGATAACTAGGAGACAACTTAGCAATTGGAATTTGAAGAAAGTAAAGAAAATTCAGAACATATATGAGTGTGTGCTTAATATCTGATATTCTACTCAAAGAGTAATGCTTTCCAACTCAATTTGATGAAATAAGGGCAAATTTCTAGTTTTATTAGAGGCATGAGTATACAGATTTTTTGGTAGAGGGTGTGGTCTTCATTAGCACTATAATCATATTTCTGGCTCTCTGCTTTCCACAAACATAGGTAATAAGAACTTCTTAAAACTTTAAGAAGTTCTTAACTTTCTTAAAATGTGCTGTTTGCCATTTGAAAGTGATTATGAAAGAACCTGTCACATTGAAGTTTTTGTCAGCCTAAGACCCTGAATAACTACAGAGAATTGAACCCTTTGCCAACCTCCAACTCCAATAGAGGTTAGAGTATGATGAGTCTGTGTGAACAAGAAATTGGTTTGGTTGTTTGGCTGGATTTTTTTGTTTTTGTTTTTGTTACCACAACAGAAACTAGTTTATTCTGACTGATTATAACAGAGAAGGGGCTGGCGTGGTGAGCTGGATGTAGTGGCTCACACCTGTAATCCTAGCACTCTGGGAGGCCAAGGTGGGAGTATCACTTGAGATCATAAGCTTGAGACCAGCCTGAGCCAGAATGAGACCCTGTCTCTACTAAAAATAGAAAAAAAAAATTAGCTGAGCATGGTGGCACCTGCCTGTAGTCCCAGCTACTGTGGAGGCTGAAGCAGGAGGATAGCCTTAGCCCAGGAATTTTAGGTTGCAGTGAGCTATGATGACACCACTGCACACTAGCTGGGGCAACAGAGCAAGACCCTGTCTTAAAAAACAAACAAACAAACAAAAAAACATAATAAAATCACCAAAAACAGGGAAAGATTTGAGAACTCTTCTTCAGTTATCTAGCATCCTATTAAGTTGGCAAAGTTATTGAAAGCAATCTCTGTAGTATAAGATGTTTGCTTTGGGCATTTATTCATCATAAACAATAAACCATGTTAGTGACTTTTCAGATATTGCTCTCCATATCACATAACAGAGATAGCAATGTGTAGAAGACAAACAAACAAGTCCTCCTTGTTGGCAGGGCAAGCTTTGTTCCTGACTTAGGTCCTTTGTACTTGGACCTGCCTCTGCCTGGAACGCACTTCTCCCAGATCTTTCCATAGCTTGTTCTTCATCATACAGATACTAGTTCTGATGCCACACCTTGAAAGTAGATTAGTTGATAACCTATCTAAAATAGTCCCCTAACCCATTCCTGTCTATCACGTAACATCTTTTATTTTCTTCACATCTTGTAAACCATCCAAGGTATTTTTATGTATATTTGTTTACTGTTTTATTAATTATAAGACCCCCCCTAGAATGGAGGCCTCGTGATTGTAAAGATGTGGTCTGTCTGGTTCAACACTGTTCCCAGCTAAAAGAACAGTGACATATAAAACAGGTTGTCATATAATCTTTTGTTTGAAAGGGAAATTAGAGACTTCTGTTTCCAGCTAAACCAGAGTAACAAGGAACAGATTTGCCTTCTCCCTTTAAATGACAAAAAATAAAAATAAAACGGATACAATATTTGAAAGAGCAGTTTCACTGGATTCCAGTCAGCATTGGATAGTAATCCATAGGGACAGTGACAAAAATGAGATAAGCCCCATAATTGCTCAAGTTTACTGCCTGGAGAGAGTTTGCAGGCCATGCAGGAGAGAAGGGGAACCCAGGTGGGCCCAGCTGTCTCCCTAATTTGAAGCAATAGAGGTCACAGTGCGATGAGGTCTACCCAGCTAGGGTTCCCAGGACAGAGTACCAAATGGAGCATATCGCAGAGTGAGAAAGCTTTTAAGATCTGCAGAAGGTCTATATTAGTTTTAATCAAAGGACTGATGAGATGATGAAAGAGAGGAAACTATCAATACCAGGGAAAGAACTATCTACCAGAGCAAGGGAAACAATCCTAAAAGCTCGCATAGGGCCAGAAATATTTTATGTTCCCACCAGTCAGAGTTGGAAAGCTTCACAAGACACGGGTATCAGGTAGAGTATGCAAAAGGGCATTTTCTTAGCAGTGGGGGAGAAATTAGCCTTAAAAGATTCCTCTGGTCTTCCTTAACAGACCTTAGATGCAAGCAGTAAGCAAGCTCAAAGCTTCTTCCAAATGACTGTGGCCCAGAATGAACCCCAAGAATAGTTTCTCTTTTTTTTAAAATCAGTGTCTAGTAACATAATATTAAAAATTCTTGACATACTATCAAAATTATCCGACGTGCATAGAAACAGTAATTTACAACCCACAGTGCAGGGGAAAATTAATCAACTGAAACCAATTCAGAAATGATGCAGATGAAAGATTTAATACAAAAGGACATTAAATTATATACTATAATCCTATCTCATATTTTCAGAAAAGTAGATAAAAACATACACATGTTAAAGAGAGTAATGAAAGATATAAAAAAGATCCAAAATAAACGTCTGCAGATGAAAACAATAATATCTGAGATTTAAAAAATACACTACATGAAATTAATAGCATATGTGATACTGTAGAAGGAAATATTAGTGTATTGAAGATTTGGCAATAGAAAACTGTCTAAAATGAAACACAGGAGAAGAAAGATAGGAGAAGAAAGAAGGGAGGAAAAAAAGAACAGATTATCAGTAAGACCTGGGACAATATCAAGTGGCAAGCTGCCTAAGGTGCATGCCAATGGGAGTCACCAAAAAGAGGAGATGGGGATAGAAAAATGATGTGAAGAAATAATGCCTACATTTTTTTCAACTTTGATGAAAACCATCAACTCACAGATTCAAGAACTCTGTGAAATGTAAATAATACAAACCTGAGGAAAACCACAATAAAGTATATCATAATCAAATTACTTTAAAAAAAGAGAAAAAGGAAAAAAGTAATCTGAAAGTACCCAGAATAAAAAGAACCATTTTGTACAAAGGAACAATAACAATAGTTTTTTTTTTTTGAAACAATAAAAGCAAGGAGACAATGGACCAAATGCTTTTTCAGACACACAAAAGATGAAAGAATTAATCACCAGCAGTTCCAAAGTGTGTTAAAGGAAGTCCTTCAGGAAGAAGGAAAATGATACCAGGTGGAAATCTGTATCTACACATATGAATAAAGAGCTCAAGGAATGGAAATTATGCTATTAATATATAGGTAGATATACATGTTTTTCTTATTTTAAAATATCAATTATTTAAAGAAAAATAATATCATATATTATTGGATTTATAATAAAGTGGAATTAAAATGTTTGATGACTAATAGCACAAAGTCTAGAAGAGAGGAAATGGATATATACTGTTGTTTACTTTTACTGTGTGTGAAGTGGTAATATTACTCAAGGGTTATGATAACTTAAATATTTGGAAACTAAATAACATTCTTGTAAGTAAACTGTGGGTTAAAGAAGAAATCAAAAGAAGAATTAACAGTTATTTTTGAACTGAGTAAAAATGAAAACACAACCTAACAGAATTTATAGAATGCAGCCTAAGCAGTTTTTAGAGGTAAATTTATTGTATTAAAATCTTACATTAGAAATGATGGTCTCAAATCAATAGCCAAAGCTTCTATTTTAAGGAGACAAACAAGAGAAAATAAAACGCAAAGTCAAAAGAAAAAATTATAATAATAAAGATAGAAGAAATCAGTGATATAAAAAACAAATAGAGAAAAATCGATTATACAAAAACTGGCTCTCTAAGATCAATAAAACTTATAAATCTTTAGCCAACCTGATAAAGAAGGGAATGTACACATTTCCAATATCAGGAGTGAGAGAGGGGATCACTATAAATCCTGCAAATATTAAAGAATAATAAGAAATTATTATAAATTTGTAAATAACTAAGGAAATAGTTGAACTGTACCACAGTTAGCAGGCAAGTCTATTTAGAGGCTGAATTTGAAAGGAAGAACGATGATCCTTGACATGCTGTATTAAGTTGCTAAGTTGACTTATATCTAGGATATTTTTATTAGTGACAATAGCAAAACATTATCTAATATCTGAGGTTTGAAGCTGTGCTAGGAACAAAAAGACATAAAAAGAGGTTCTTTTAAGACATGTATTATGCATATAAAATAATAAGCAGTAAATTTTAGGTGATGATAGATTAAATAAATATTCTTTAGATTCATGAAAAGAAGTAATTGTAAAGGTCAAGGCCAACCTCATGAGGAAATTGATCCAAATAGCTTAACATTTATGCTGGAGTTATCTAAGCCTGCGATTTCTGCATGTAAATAAGAGGGGAAGATAATTTGAGAAACATAAATAATGTCTAAGCCTCAATAACTTGTTAAAACACTTTAAATAAAAGATACAAGCTAAATTCAAAATGTAATTAATAAAAACTTCAAGAGATGGAATAATAGAATGCAATTATTAGGCTATTAAATTAATTCAGAACAATTGGATTGCAGGCAAACTGATTTTACAATAAGCCAAGGAAGGAACAAATACTAAACAAAGCCTGTGTTCTTAGTATTTCGTAGCCTATGATATAGAGAGCAAACAGAAGCATAGTGGCATGCTATAAGTAAACTTTGCTGAAAGCAACTCTGAAATTGAAATTTTCACATAGGAATTCTGAGAGGAACCTGCTGCTATTGATGGTGGTAGGATACTTTCATACTCATATTTTCTCCAAAATAAAACATATCCATATTAAAATCATATATTTATCTACTGTTTGCACTAGTTGATAACTTATCATCTCAGATCAATTTAGAAGTTTTCAATAATGTAGATTTAGGTGCATTTCTTCTCCCTTAATTCAAACATACTGTTCAGAAATCCCAGATTACCTGTGTACTTTTAAAAAGTTGTGGTGTTCTAACACTAACATCTTCTAGGAGAGAAGACGTTTTTGCATACAGAGGAAAGAAAAGGCACAAAGGGGCTCTTGACTCCTGGAATTCATGTATTACTCTGTGTCTGCTCTTAGTAATATACTACATTTCAGGTTAGAACTAGGAGAATATTGCTGACGCTAAGCTTTCTCAGAGTGAGGGAGAGACATATTTAATCCTACATAGCAATCTGATTTCAAAGAAACACTTTTTAAACTTTAATATACAAATTATTCAACCTATCCTAGAGTTTAAGGATGCTGGATAAAGAACAATGGGCACATTGATAAAATTTAATTTTATGACTCATGTATTTTTTTATCTAACACATTTACTGAAGAGAACAAGAAGGAATTTATATGTGACTTTTGCCTTGTAACCACCTTCTTGATATTCCTTTTCATTGATAAAGTATTTATTGGATAGATAATAATTGTTCAATGACGAGTTGCCAGAAATTTCAATATCTAGGCATCCATCGAAAAATGGTATCTGAGTTGCTATGATCTGCTGTCGTCTATCATAGAATTGCTGATTTAGGAACTATAACTTTTTCCTGGAGTCTTTTTTCACCTCGTGTTTTAGCTGAGGCTGCTGTGCAAAAATACTTTAGGATCAGTGGCTTAAACAACTTTATATCTCATAGTTCTGGATGCTGGGAAGTCCAAGATCAAGGTTGCACCTGCCGGTTTGGCTCCTAGGGAGGATCCTCTTCCTGGGTTGTGGCTGCATGCCTTCTTGCTATATCTCACAAGGCGGAGAGAGTGAAACTTTCTTTCATGTCTCTTATTATAAGGGCACTAATACCACTCATGAAGGCTCCACCTCATGACCTAATTATCTGCCAAAGACCCTTGTAGGGGAGAAGAAGTAATATTTTTTCCTCATCCATCACAAAGTTTATGGTTGAGACTTTTATATCAAAAGACAGATTACAAGAGAAAAGCATACAATTTTTTTTTTTTTTTTTTTTTTTTTTAGAAAGAGTCTGACTCTATTTCCTGGGGCGAGTGCCGTGGCGTCAGCCCAGCTCACAGCAACCTCAAACTCCTGGGCTCAGGCAATCCTACTGTCTCAGCCTCCCAAGTAGCTGGGACTACAGGCATGAGCCACCATGCCCGGCTAATCTTTTTCTAGATATATTTTTAGCTGTCCAATTAATTTCTTTCTATTTTTGGGTAGAGATGGGGTCTCGCTCTTGCTCAGGCTGGTCTCGAACTCCTGAGCTCAGGACGATCCGCCCACCTCAGCCTCCCAGAGAGCTAGGATTACAGGCGTGAGCCACCGCGCCCGGCCCTTATTTGACTTTATTGATACCACCTGGTAAGTGACTCTTGAAAGGAAACCCAAGCATGGGGGTGCCTGGGAACACAGTGGGGCCCCATTCTGCTACATCCTGCATTGGTCAGGCGGTATTTACCTCAGGAACACTCGGAGGTCAGCCGAGGGGTTTGACGCTGAACAGCTGTGAGAAAGTTAAGGCCCCCCCGTCCCCCCCCAAGGAGCCAAACTGTCCTGAACAGAGAGAAATGACCACCAAGGTTTGGTTCTTGAATATGTATTTTTTACTGAAAAAATCATTCATAAATTAACATACAAAAATGTACAAACACATGAGTAAATAATGTAATGACAAAGGACTATTTGTGAAAAGTGTTTTTTTAAAACATCTTTAGATTTCAGTGCAAAAATGTACCCCTGGCACCTCTTAAAACATAAGAGCAAGCTCAAAAACACGCAGTGGTGGAAATAAGCTAGCTACGTTCAATGCCGTCGTCACTGGTGAGTGGATACAATCAACACATGTGGCTGCTGCTCGGCCATTAATGTCTGTGGTACAGGAGCTCTGACGAGAGTCCCTGTTATGTCAAAATGAATATTTTTACAAATACCCCCCCCAAAAAAACCAGCATAAAAGGGGGGACCTTTCCCTGCACACAGCAATCAAAGACAAGACTGATTTAAAAGGTCACCCATCAGTAGCCTTGAAGAATTTCAGCTGCCAAAATATGCACGAGGTCACATTTGATTCTGACATTTCTTTTTTTTTTAACATGAGAATTTCGACAGCACATGGAGCTGGCTGTATGTTTTTAACTATTACATTTCCCACACGGGGGTCGACGCGGCGGACAGATGACTGACAGTGCACGTTACGATTCCACACTAATAAAACGAACTTGAGACATGACTGCAAGAGAAACCCAAGTAATGCTAATTTGAGCAGTGAAAAGAAACCTTTCCTTTTGTCCTCAAATTAGCATTTTCTTTTTAAAATCAGGTGTTAGGCTTCTGCCTAATTAATTATGGTAATGCAGAGCTTCGAACAAGATCATTTCACAATGTTGCCGCGTATGCGCACACCGTTCTTAACCAAGAGCGAGTCTGTCCTGGCAGATCCTCCCAAGCGACTTCACAGGGCTGTCACTGAAAGCAACTCGCGGCCTTCACGAGAAAGGACGGCGGAGTAAGGAGGCCAGGAGAGCCAAGGCCGGCACAGAGGCCTGGGGTGGGGGTGTCTTTATTGCTACATGCACCGTAAAACAAAGGAAAACCAAATGAACCTCTGTAATGTTCCCTCGTGAAGTTATTTTAAAGCATGAGATGCTTAAAATTCTTTTAAAACATATGATACAACTTACCAGCACGTTCAAGGGCAGGAGCCTGCTCTCTCATATGAGCTGATAAGAGCTTTGCGATGCAATTTTTTCTCTAAATACCACTCTATTCTTCAAAAGAACAAAATCACAAACAAAAAACGAGGCCTGGCCAATCACTCCCACCGTCTGTGGGGATCATACGTCCACGGAACCAATACATGCAACGGAATAAGCCCCAACCCACACGTATGTACACACACATCCCTACACACACACACACCCATGTAAACCATGAAAATTAAGGAAGTTGAAGGCAAACAAGGCAATTAAAAAAAATATGAAGTACTACTCTTCAGAAAGTACTCCTAATCACAATATATAAATATGTTTTATGGAAAAGAGGAGGGGAAAAAGCTGGCGTTTTCCAGAGTTCTGCAGAAGCCGACAGGGACCAGGAGGGCTTTGGTTCAGGGAAAAGCAAAGAGGCACAAATTCCAATGCAATTTAGAATACGGGATACGAGCAGAGTACCTGGGCTCTCGTGTTCTGGAGCTCTGATTAGTCTAATCTCAAAGCTTTGATCTGGTCTCACCTGGACCCCAGCCGACCCACGACACTCAAGTGCCACCTGCTCCCTGGCTGAATCCTTCCTGATTCAGTTGCTCGTTAGTTCTATGTACTAGTTAATAATGCTGACACAGAATCACTTCAGAAACCAAAAAGGGAAAGAGGAATCACGGAAACCAGCTGGTAATTTAGGCACATCTTTCTGAAACTGGCCAAGTTCACGAGAGAAGGAAGGGGGGCGGACCACACACAACACCCTCTCTCTCTCTCTGTATGATGGCGAAAGGATAAAAAGTCGAGTCCAGAGAGCGGGGATGCGCGTGCGGGGAGCCCCTGCAGGGTCTGCGGTGGGCAGGGAGAACAGCAGCCTCCTGCTCGGCAGAAGATGGGGAGAGAGCGCACGTGGCCGAGAGGGAAGAGAGACTCCACAGCAGTCAAGAGCAGGACTTGCGGAAGGAGGAGGAGGGCAGAGCAGCCAGCTACCACTGATGAAGACTGGATTATTTTGTTCTTTTGTGACATGCCCTATGTCCACTCCCTTCCCAAAGTGACAGCAATTTGGGAGATGATATTCTTCAACTGCATTTTAACTGAGTTCCTACATTTGCCAACCAAGTAAGTGATCTAATGTATAAATCCTCGTCTGACTTGGAGTGAGCTAGAAAATTAAATTTAAAAAAGGCATTTTACATGGCTTATTTACAATTTACTTCTTCAAGAAGTGATTGTTATATATTTATGTCTATGTATCTTTCCCAAGTCCCTCCCCTCCACCCTCAAACCCCACCCAAAGCAGATAAAATTTTTTTTTTTTTTTTAAATGAAACCAAAGAGAACACTGGAGAAATAGAAGAATGGTGTGTGGAGTTCCACTTGCTCTTCCTAAAACACAGCTGCCCTGTAGGGGGTTTGCCTCTTTGCTCCGAAGGCCAAGAGGTTCAAAGGTCATTTGTAGGGACAGGCTCCACGGCAGGACCAAGGCGGATCACAGCTCGTCACGGGTTCTGGAGGTTGTGGCTGAGACAGGACGTGGGGGCGGGAGACAGGGGAGAGAGCAGCAGGGCAGACGTCCGTCTTGTGGAAACAGAAAGCCCGTGCTGATGAAGGAAGTGCCGCGCTCACTCCTCCGTCGCAGTGGGTCAGTCCAGTGGAGGCGTTTTGTGCGTGTGCTCAAACCCTGCGATCCTTCATTAGACGCCGTATTTCTACTTCCTTCCTGTGCAGACCCCGCGACGTCTCATCAGGCTGCTTTCCCGGGGGCGGTGGGTAAAGCCAATGAACATTCTCTCCTCGTCTCAGTACTCGTTCACCTGAGCCAGCTCGGGTGTCAAATTCACAGTTATGTTTTTATACAAGGCGTCATATGTGACGTTTGCAAAGTAGTTCAGGTTGTTGAGGCCGTCCAGCCCTTGCCGTTCTTTCGACTTCCTCAGCAGAGCGTACCTGTTTAAGCAGAGAACAGAGAGGTGGCTCTGAGCAAGGACCCAAACCTCTTCACAGTCACAGGCAGAGCAGGGCAGCCCAGGGGCCCGCCACGCCCCAGCCGCTCTGCTACTCCAACCGTTGTTGTTGATGTTAGGAACACCTCCCATCTCATGCTTTACTTATTACATTACTTCACTGAATGCCCATCCCCCTCCCCCCAAGCAAATGAAGAAACCGAGGCTTAGTAACTTTAAGTGACTTGCCCAGGGTCACAGAGTGGGTAAGACATTAAAAATAAATCAGATGAGAGAGTTCATAGTTTGTGTTCAAATGCCCTTTTACTCTCATAAAAATAGAGTTTGAGTAAACAGAATTGGTTGTCTAGAAAACAGACTTTTCCCCACAATTCACAAAAGAAAAAACAGAAAGAAGAGAGGGTTGTAAAGCAACTGAAACCACACAGACGGCAGCTCAGCGGTACCGGTTGAGAACTAGAGCTCGCAAAAAGGCTGCCAACTGCTTTGTCACGTCAGACCTTCACCCAAGTGGATTTTTCTCCGCTTCCCTAAAGACTACAGGCGAGACTATAATGCTTAAGAATCAGAACCAGTGATTTCCTTAAAAAAGCTTACTATTGAAATTTTCACCCATGGTCTGATTTCACCCCCAAATGTCTGCCTCAGAGTTAAGTTAGAACGCACGCAGTAACTAAAATGGTGGTCAGAACAGGAGGGCCTTGGGGCGCAAGCGGGGAGTTAAGACGAGGGGTTGTGATATGCACTGAGACATCTAGACATGCAAAGCACAGAGGGTATTGTGAGAGAAATAAATACACTGCACCAACCTTCCAAGAAACTGGACTTCTCCTCGATGGTGGTGAGGGATGGACTTGTACTTTCCTGTGTCACCCTCTGGCCTGCTCACAGAATAGCCTGCATTCTGCACTCTGTCCAAGACCAAGAGAATGGGCTTTTAGACACAATCCCAGGAGTACCATCCTAGGAGTGACCAAAACCTAAGGAGACACATCACAGCTTACGCTGGCACTCCTGCACAGCAAAAGCTTTCTCACTGGCCTCCACTGAACTCACTCACTGGGTCACTTTTTTTTTTCTTAAACTAAATTAAAACTCAATTTTAACTCAGTTACAGTTTTTAGCTGAGGCTCTCTAAGCCCCTAAAAATGCACGAATCGACGCTCATAGCTGTCTAAGTGCCGGAGGCTGACAGGCCACTTTCTAACAGGCCTGTACAACTCAACTTGCACCAGGACGGCTGAACGCTCACTAAAAGTTGGTAAGTGATCCCAAGCATTTATCTAGCTGCACTTTTTATTATAGTCATAAGATTTAACTAAATCAGACATAAATTAACAAAATATAGCAAAAGAGTTGTTTCCACGAAAAATATGTTGAAGGAAAAGAACTGATGAAGACAAAATGATTTAAAAAAAAAGTCTAGTAAACAAATTGAGTATGGATGAGACAACTATAAAATATTGAAGGGAAAATCATAAAAATTTAGAAGGATTTGACGTTCACATACATTTTAAATCACTCTCTGGCAGAGCTGACTTTTTTCCGTGAGACAAGGTCTCCTCTGTTACCCAAGCCAGACTACAGTGGTGTCATCATAACTCACTACAACCTCAAACTCCTGGGCTCAAGTGATCCTCCTGCCTCAGCGTCCTGCGTAGGTGGGACTACAGGCACGTACCACCACACTCGGCTAATTTTTTCTATTTTTAGTAGAGACGGGTCTCACTCTTGCTCAGACTGGTCTCCAACTCCTGAGTTCAAGCGATCCTCCTGTCTCAGCCTCCCAGAGTGCTAGGATTACAGGCATGAGCCACCACGCCCGGCCTACTCATCTGTATTTTATAATGAGCATCATTGTAAGAAAGAAATTGAGAAATTATCATCTAAGTTTATTTTTGCACATCAAAGGAGAGAAAAATGAAAATAGTTACTTTGGCAGGATGTAGAGTTTGTTTTTAGGATGGTAGGAGATTTTTTTTAATGTTATCATTGCATAATTTTTTAAGTGAATAAAACTCACTTCTATGACTCCAAATATTCTAGTCTTTATTACAAAAGAAAACTAATAGCTGCTCTTAAAATCCAATCAGAGAAAGAACCGCGTGGAGCTGCTCTATTATGGTGGCCACGAACCACATGTGGCTACTATTGGCTGAAATGTGGCTAGTCAGACATGAAATGTGCTATGAGTGTAAATACAGATCGAATTTCAAAGATTTATTTTTATTTTTTCTTGTATTTTTAAAGGGCATGAATTTCAAAGATTTAGTAAGAAAAAATGAATGTGAACTATCTCATTAATATTTTATATTGATTACATGTTGAAATGGCATTATTTTGGATATAGTGTATACATATAAAACACAATAATATATAAATGTATTTTTAAAATTCACCTTTTTTTGGCCTTTTACAATGTGGCTACTGGGACATTTTACATTACACACATGACTTGCATTATATTCCTGCCGGATAGTGCTGGTCTGCAGAGTCCAAGGTGGCATTTCCAGAAGAAGCCAAAAGAAGGGTCGTACCTGTTCCAGAGGTCGTCATCTTCTCCACCCCAGCCCCAGAAAGCATTAGGAAAGCCGTTGATTTTCCGAAACTGCTCCACTGTTAAGCCACTCACTCCTCCAAAGAATTCAGCATAAGGAAGCCTGAGAGGAGACGCAGACCACCAGTCATGCGTGTGTTACAGGGCGACTGTCCCTATAACAGGCCATCTCACTTGAGGACTAGGACAACACTCTGCTCCTGACCTATCTAAATTCTCATGTTGACATAGATCAACCAGAGTAGCAAATTAAATTTTTCCTAATTGATTTGTAACAACAGCTTTATTGAGATATAACTGACATACCATACAATTTGTCTATTTTTAAGTATATAATTCGATGGTTTTTAGTATATTCATTCAGTTGTATAACCATGACCACAATCAATGTTAGTACATTTCACCACCCCCTCTAAAAGCTCTGTATCCGTGAGTAGTCACCGCCCCCAAAGATTTCCCTCTGCCAAACCCCCTTAGCCCTAGGCAATCACTAATCTGTCTCTGTAGATTTGCCTATTCTGGACATTTCAGATAAATGGAATCACACAACATATGACCTTTTGTGTCTGGCTTCTTTCACTTAACATAATGTTTTCATGGTTCATCCATGTTTTTGGTACATATCAGTACTTCATTCTTTTTTATTGCCAAATAGTATTCCAATCATATGGCTAGCCCACATTTTGTTTATCCATTCACCCAGTTGATGGACATCTGGGTTATACATAGCTAATTGGATTTCATCATCTTTGTATCTCTCACTATCCTTTCAGATTTAAACTCTTTCAGAGGAAATAATACTCACAGGTACATATATTTATCCAATTTGGTTGCAAAGTGCCTCGGCATCTGTCCACATCCGTAATAGTTGCGATCACTTTCTGGTATGTGATCCACATCATGAAAAATGAGACAGTCCCAATCCAAGTCCTTCATTGCCTCTTGAAAACCAACGTTGAAAAGCATGGCTCGATTAAAAGGCTGGGTCCCAACCTAAAAGAAGCAAAACTTTATGTTTAAAAGGACTCTTGAAGCAAAATCTTTGCTGTCTTTGTCCTGCCTAAGGAAGAGCGTGTTGGGACCGACTGGGAAAGGTCACTGTGCTAGTGTGACCAGGGCCAGCACCACACATCGATGGCTCACTCACGGTATGGCCCAGAGGCCACTCCACCTCTCGCCTCGATTTCTTTAGAAATGAAAGTGGTGGTGGGCTGGGCGCGGTGGCTCACACCTGTAGTCCTAGCACTCTGGGAGGCCGAGGGGGGAAGATTGCTTGAGCTCAGGAGTTCGAGGCCAGCCTGTGTGAGAGCAGGACCCCGTCTCTACTAAAAATAGAAAAATTAGCCGGGCGTGGAGGTTGACGCCTGTGGTCCCAGCTACTAGGGAGGCTGAGGCAGGAGGATCGCTTGAGCCCAGGAGTTTGAGGTTGCAGTGAGCTAGGATGACACCACTGCACTCTACCTGAGGTGACAGAGCGAGACTCTGTCTCAATAAGAAGAAATAACAGCGGTGGCAAACCCAAGCTCCTCTCCCCCAAGGCTGGTCCAGTCAGAAATTCAACCATACAGCAGCATTCAGAAGAGTACCCAGATACATAAAGAGAGAAAAACATTACTATTTCTACTTTTTAAAATTTGCCAGTCACTCTCTTTAGCATATCAACCAATCTGTAACTTTTATTTCATAAACAAAATCTAGTAAGAAGATGGGTTTTTGTTTGTTTTGTCTTGTCTTGTTTTATTTTGAAGGTCTAAGACAACAGTCACTGAGCACACCAGGGACCCAAGCCGATGAACACAGAGTTCGGTGGCTCCTAAAGAGACCAGATCAGTTACAGCCCAGCCAGTCTAAATGGTTTACCTGCATCGAAATACCCAACTCAGGACAGGCTTATAGAGAGTGACACTTTCTTTTACTTTTGGGAACGGCGGCTCTCGTCCCCTTTTCCTCATTCCAGGATGATACAAGCCACACGGTGACTACTCAGAGCAGCTCGGGCACTGAGTTTCAAAAGTGTGCTTGCAGGCAGAGGCGACATGCAAAAGGCTCTCGAAGCTGAGGATCAGTGTATTGAGGGGAATCTGTGAACCTTTCACTTATCTACAGAGCCTCTAGCTCAAGGATCACAATCTTAAAAAATGCCTACAGAAGCCACGTCAGAAATGTCAACGTGTGAACTGGGCCAGGCAAGAGACAGCAGTAGGGACTGAGGCCAGCTGGACAGTCATGTTCCATCAGGCAAACAAAAAATACACAGGACCAAAAGAAGGATTTATAGACTGAATTTGCCATGTGGGCCTTTAGTATGTGACCTCTGTGTCTGATTCAATCCCAATACTTTTAAGATAAAACCAAACCAAACCCTGAGGCTTGCAGAAGTCTGCAAACACCCCGGACCATGTGGCTAATTAACAGCAGACAGCACTGAGGTCCCCTGACTCCAAGGCCACATCCTTTGGGCAGGACCTTGGTGCGCGTCCTTATCTTAAGGGGAATTTCCTGAGTCTGAGGCCTGAAGACACTGCCCAAAGCAGGCACTAGCAAGCCACCAGACCACGAGCTGTCGTTCACAAGCAAAGCTCCCTCCTGGACTCGAACGTGGCCGGTATTGGGCAACACCTCACAGCAGGAGCACAGAACTGTTCTCTGCTCCTCTTCCCACCTCAATTCCAAGACTTCAGCTTTACAGGCTCTTCACACCAAAGATGAATTAGCTTCGCAGCACTCTAAACTGCTGTCTCAGAAAAGAAGGAAGAAAAGAAAGGATCACTCACTTGTTCAACCACATAAAATGCAAACCGTAGGCGCTGGCGCTGAAGCATGGGAATCAGGTGTCTGAGCAGGACTGGGAGGTGCTCGTGACGGTTCCGGAAGGGGACAAGGATCGCCACCTGGAGTGGATCACAGCCAAAGAAGCTGTTCAGTTAGTGCCCTGAACTTCTACTTCATTGCAGGACATCCCTGCAGAATCGGTGGCCAGCCACTGGGAGTCCTGGGAAGCTGGCTGTCTTGTCCTTGACTTCCCCTAAATAAACACCTACATTGGCAAGTTGGCCCTCGGAACTAGAACTAAATAGATCTTATTCGTACGTGCACCATACCCGAACAGTCACACATCGTAGGCCTGCTGAGTGAGTTCACTCTAGACCAGCAGTCCCCAACCTTTTTGGCACCAGGGACCATATTCATGGAAAACAATTTTTCCACGGGGGGAGGGGAGGATAGTTTGGGGATGATTCAAACGCACTGCATTTATTGTGCACTTTATTATTATTACATTGTAGTATATAATGAAAAAAATTATACAACTCGCCACAGGTTGGGGACCCCTGTTCTGGACCACAACCATAGATAAACATACATTCTACACTGTGACATGAATCTGTCTATCTATCTATCTATATATATATACACATACACCTACACTTAAAATAAGCTTCAAATAACAGTACTTTCCCTTACAATGTATACTATATATTTGTATGTTTTAATGCTGGTCATTAAATTGATTTTATATACCAGTGCTGAGTTGGAAAGACTAATCTGTTCCAGATCTGTACTGATTATTATTGTTCCACCAGCACCTAATAGGGGTGGGCACAGAATAAACATTTGAATAAATAGTTTTTGAAACAATGGACTTAAGCAAAGGTCATAAGCTTGATACACATTACTGGTGTCTCCTGACTATGATCATGTGGGAAAACATAAACAAATCTCAGTGTCAAGCTAGATAACTTTGCTTTATATTCCACTAATCTTACAGTAACTGGTGGAGAACAGGCAGGAAGCACCGACTCTGTGGAGGTGATTTCTGCAAATGTGTAGCCAGAGACCTGCCAACCCTCCTATCCCCTTGCTTTGTTAATATTCCTGTTAGGAAGACAAAGGGGTCTTACTCAGTCCTCAGAATTATGCAGATTTCTGAGGCTACAGAGTCCTTGGGGAAACCCATTCCTCCAAAATATTTCTATCAAACGCAAACACTTTGCATGGGGTGGTAGGGTGAAAATTACACGTCATGGTTAGCAAATCCCATAGTGCTCTGGACCAATGGCAAATCCCAGGTGGGCTTCCCAACACTTGGGTCTGACCTCACACCCTACCTTCCATCGAGGTACGCAATCAGAAGGCTCCCAGTGACCTCCGAGCTTGATGGCTGGGTCTTTGGAGAAGATTTCATGAATGTAATCCATGCTGATTTCACTCATGTTTATGTCTATTGGGCCCTCTGAACAGAGAGGGGGGAAAAAGGATCAAGAGGTCAGAAAATGATAGATTCTTTTCCCTATGTCCAGGCTTTCATTCTCTGGAGAAGTTCAATGTTTCCTTCAGCTGACTATGTTTTTAAGAGGGACGGAAGTCCCTGCCTCTGCTTTCCATCTCACTGCGTTTCAGTGCATCGGTATTATCCGGGTGAAGAAGCAAATCAAGGAATTAAGACCAATTTAGAGTTCTGTTAACTCAGCTGATGATCTCTGACTTAAGTGAAGAAGCAATACTGTAACCATCAGTAAATACAGGTGAAAGAGTGAGCTAGTATTAGGTTTAGATTTGTCAAAAGCCTATTTCTAATCTACAAATCTTAGCCTTCCCAAATCAAGCTCATGTGAAAATGCAGACAAATGCAGATTTTAAAGGGAAGACCTACATTTGTGTGTGGTGAGACATGCAAATGAAACAGCAAGCTTCCAACGCAACTTCCACACCCATAATTAATTTTTCATGTATGAACGAGAGTATGTTCAATACCAGGCATGACTATTTCTAACACTTCCTCTGTTTTCACTATGCCTGAGCTACAGTCAGCTCTATAAACATAAGATTTTCCTTTGCCTGCTCATTTCTTTAAACAAGAAGTAGACCTATCTAAGAAGCCTGAAAGTACAGAAAAGGTCTAAGAGTTACTGTCATTGTTTTAGATTACACATGGGATTCCAAAGAAAAAAAAAGAAAGAAAGAAAAAAATCCAAGACTGTTTTTTAACCAGTACTTTGTTAAGAAAATTAACTTTCAGCCAGGCATGGTGGCTCACGTCTATAATCCCAGGAGTTCAAGAGCAGCCTGGGCAACACAGTGAGACATTGTCTCTACAAAAATATTTTTAAAAAATTAGCCGGGCGTGAGGTTGCATGTGGGAAGATCACTTTAGCCCAGGAAGTAGAGATTACAGTGAGCAATGATGGTGCCATTGCACTCCAGCCTGGGTGACAAAGTGAGGCCCTGTCTCAAAAAAAAAAAAAAGACAAAAAAAACAGGTTGGGGAGAGAAAGAGAAAAGAAAAGAACTTCTCTAATATCAAACAAGTTATAATGAGTGGGAGATTTATGCTAAAAAGACAAAGCTGGTTGCCTACACAATCACGCTCCTCGTTTCTGTCAATGCCGGATGGCACGCACAGGGGTCCTGTAAGACTATGATGGAGCTGAAAACTCCGTTGCTCAGTGATGACTTAGCCACCAGAACATCCTAGCGCAAGGCATCACTCACGTGTTTGTGATGCTGCCGTAACAAGCCTACTGCCTGCTCTGCCAGTTATGATCAACAATTATGTCACTGGTTTACGTATTTACTACACTATACCTTTTGTTTTTGTCTAGTATACCTCTTCTACTCACAAAAAGAAAAGTTAACTACAGAACAGCCACAGGCAGGTCCTTCAGGAGGTATCGGAGAAGGCACCGTTATCACAGATGACAGCTCCATGCATGTTACTGTCCCTGGGGCAAGATGCGGAGGTGAAAGACAGTGATACTGATGATGCTGACCCTGAGCAGGCCTAGGCCAATGTGTTTGTACTTTAGTTCTTAACAAAAAAGTTTAAAAAGAAAAAAAGCATATAAAGGTATAAAGAAAGAAAATATTTTTATACAGCTGTACAAAAGGTAGGATTAATTTATTATTGAAGAAAGAAAAATATTTTTTATAAATTTCATGTAGCCTCAGTGGATGGTGTCTACAAGGTCTGCAGCAGTATACGGTGATGTCCCAGGCCTTCACGGTCACTCACCACTCACTCACTGACTCACCCAGGACAATTTCTAGTCCTGCAAGCTCCACTTGGGGTAAGAGCCCTACACAGGTATACCCTTCATCTTTTACAGTGTATTTTTACCGTATCTTTTCTGTTTAAATACACAAATACTTAGCATTGTTAGAAATGCCTACAGTATTCAGTTCAATAACATGCTGCATAGGTTTGTAGTCTACAAGCAATAGGCCGTACCATACAGCCGAGCGTATAGTAGGCTATGCCAGCTAGGTTTCTGTAAATACACTCTCTGATGTTCCCACAATAAGGAAATCGTCTAATGATGCAAGTCTCAGAACACATTCTTGTCATTAAGCGACACGTAACTGTGCTTTCTTTAGGACATTCTAACAGACCCCAAGTTACAAACGAGAGGCACGTGCAAAGGAAAGAATGAAAATGTAGAAAGCGGCGCCCGAGAACACAGGCAGCCTTGCGGCAAGCTGTGAAGGAGCCGGGGGCACGAATGACCTTCACCACCCTGGCTCCACTGGCAGGATGCAGGCAGGCAGACACGGAACAAGAGCACCCTCCCATCGTCCACCTTCAAAGCACAGGAAGATAAGCCGGAGCTCTACTCACTCATGGAAGGGAGCCTTTCAGGGCAGGTATGGTTTGCAAAGTAGGTGAAGTCTTCAGGAAGAAATGTTGTGGTTTGTAGCAAGGTTTCACTGTGGTTCAAGTCAAGAGGATAATCTAGGGAGGTAAGGGGAAAAAGGCAACTCAGGCTGGCACACGGAATCAATTCTGCAGTTCTTAGATGCCTACCAAGGAAGCATTTTTCTTAGATGTCATCTTGGCGGAAGCAGGACCCTGAACTAGCTCTTCACTGCCGCTAAAAATGTGAGCCCATCAATAAAAATGTTAACTGGATGATACATTCTAACCAACGTTCCTATCCTCATTGGAATCACAGGCTTATATTCACTCAGTTTACAGTCAACTGTAATTCAATGTAATTAAGAAACAGCAGACACCCCACCCCGCCCCGGCCCCCGCCTCTCTTATTCTCTAGAGCAGAAGCCCCCAACCTTCTTGGCACCAGGGACCAGTTTCAAGGAAGACAATTTTTCCGCAGGCGGGGTAGGGGGTAGTGATGTGTATTCGTTAGCCACATCCTTCCCAAACGCTTAGTTGGTATTTGGAGCTGTCTGCTCTGCACTGGCTCCAGGACAGAAGTCATATTCAAAATAGCACGAATTTTTAACTTATCCACAGTTTCACAAAATCTGCTCTTAAAAAAACTTCGGAAGATAATCACAAGCCACACCATGCACTTGAAAGGCTGAGGATGTACCTTCACAATAAAAAAATACAAGAAGTGTTAGAGTGAAATGTCAGAGATAGCAACTGTCAAACTTAGTACTTAAGGAAATCGGACATTTCATACTTAATAACCTAAATCCATTCTGTGCTCTCTTTCCGGAGAACACAGAACATGAGCTGGATGCTGGATTCATGTTCCTGTAATTATCTCATCTTTTCCATCTTTCCATCTTTCTGCTCTACTTTCCAAGAGATTTCCTCAATTTTACCCACCTTTCTTTTAATCATTTCTGTTATATTTTTAATTTCCAAGAGCTTTTTGTTTTCTGAAGTTTGTTCCTTACAATATATTCTTGTTTCGTGTTTGCAGTGTTTTTTCTCATATCCCTGATTATATGTGTAATAGTTGTTTTAAGTTTTCTTCTCCCCGAATAGTCTGTTTCTTCCAGTTTCCTTTGTCTTGTTTGCTTTGCTCTCCAGCTTGGTGATCCCTAGTCGCTAATATTTAAGAGGGCGGCACTGAACAGCTAATTGTAAGGCTTTGGACTGAGGTTCTTCACTGCAGGAAGTTTGGGCCAGAAAGCTACAGTCTTGGCTACAAGCATCTGGGAACTGACGAGGAGCAAAAGGCCGGGGCACGGTAATCCCCGTCTTTTCAACACTGTCCTCAGGCTGGGTACCCACAGGCGGAGGAGCTTTGTTTCGCCATCCCTGGAGGTCATCAAGTCTCCAGTCCTTGCCAGGATGGGGAGAAGGATCTGAGCACCTGACAGCTTTCCAACAGCTTTCAACCTACCTTTGCCTTAGCTGCCACCTTTACTCCTATTTCCAAAAGTACCTGCTATTGCTAATTCCTGGGCTTCTGGGGCATTCTGGGGTAGCAATTGGGGTGGTTGTTGGTTTCCCTGCTGCTGCGTGGCAGTCAGTTTTCTTGGGTCTGTTAAGTCCTTTATCACTGGCTCATCTACTTTTCAACTTCCGAAATTTTTTGCTGTGGTCTCTTTCTTATTCTCTTTCTTAAGGATTTATGCCATTAAAAAAAGAAAAACCATATACATAAATGCCTTTACTGTCAACTGAAAATAGTAGGATTTTAAGAGTATGGATGCAGATGCCTTTTTCCTAGGGGATTATAACTGTGGAACAGGGAGAGGCCCCTCCAACCCCATCTTTCACAGATGAATAAACTGAAGCAACATACACACAACTCGGAGACCAGGTTAACGCACAACAGCTCCAACTGAACTCCGGGTTAGTGATCTTTCCATTATAGCGTACTATTTTTTCACAGAATGTTGAAGTCTCTCTCACCAATCCTTTTGAACTCATGTTGTTTCTATGAAAATTAAAACTTCCTGTTCAAATTTACTTTGAACCCCAGAATTCTAGAATCTTCAACTCAGATTTTTTTTTAAAGCACGATGAGAGGGTTTCCAAGAATCAAACAGCCAATACACTGAATCCTCTTACACAGGCACACAGCTGCCTATTCCATACGTACTCAGGGGACAAAACTCAGTGAGAGGCAACTGGAGAATTTTAAGTCTCTCAACAAGGGAAGAAAGGAAGAGAATGCTTTTTGTCTTTTTTAGTTGTGGCTTTCCTGAAAAAACACTAAGCCGGCATTCATAAAGATGAGTAGAGATTAATTTATATAAAGACATAAATAAAACAAGCCAGCATGAACCTTGAAGGTAAAATTATTTACCCAGAAATTAGCTCAAAGTTCTCAGCTGATACTTGCAAACCTGTCCTGGGTTGATCCTTCTCCTGAAGGTAGTAACTACTTCAAAAATCTATGTGAAGAACCCCCAACACTAATTATTTCTCTGGATGATTCTAATATAAGAAAAAAATTAAAAGGTCTCACATGTGCCAGGAAACGTACATGTGTTTGTGACGTTTGGAGAGGGAAGCCGATGGGAAACAGCAGGACACTGAGCTACATTTGCTGGAAGGTAAGGGCATTCCAAAAGGCATGACGCTACAGATTTTCATAAGCAAATCAACAAAAACAAAGAGAGTGATAATTCTGATCAAAGACAGACTCAAGCCTTAGCACTAGAACCTAAACAGAACACAGGAATTTAAAAAACATGACAGAGAAGAGACTTTTCTAACTTTAATGATTCTACTATTCGGGGTTTATTTGAAGACACAGATAAATTCCTTTCTACTTCCCTGAAACACTGACATAATAAGCCTGGTAGTGACTAGCATCAAACAAAACATCACTTATTTTTTCTTTTAATTACTAAATTAACGACATGCCATTAAAAAAAAACCCTCAAATACATAAGCCTAGAAATGAAAGTCCTCCATAAACTCACCCTACACCTTGGAAGGGGGAAAAAAATCTCAGATTTCTTCATTTCTAATTTTAAATTCTTTAAGTAAAAATTCAGATAAAATAAAATCTGCTTTTCAGTAGCAGCAGAAACCTTCCAGGTAAGTGAAAGAGGCAGAGGAAATCAGCTGCTCATGTCCTGGAGAAACCGTGTGGTTACTACGAGGAGCCCTCGTGCCGCGCCTGGCCGTGGGTGGGGTCGCAGCGCAGCTCGCTCACTCGCTCACTCGCAGTTTCTCACTCTTCTAAAGCCTGTATTAATACCTACCGCGGGAGGGAAATGCTGAGAGAAAAAGAAAGCTTGCTGAATTTCTCAGGCCGTGCTTTTACTTTTTAATTTAAATCTAATCTGTTTTAAATCAGGACGTGTTCTTCTAGCAAAGCAGGTAGAAGGGCCAAGGCGGCAGCCGCTTTCACATCTAGGAGATGGGAGAACAGACCTGCTTCCTACAGCTCCCAGGGGCGACTGACTACATGGGGCTCACAGGCCAACACTTCCGTCCATCGGCTGCTGCTCACTCAGCTTTGCCCCATGCCAGTGGTCCGGCGGCCTTGGCTGCACATGAGAACCATCTAGGACGCTTTTAAAAATCCTAATGCCCAGGCTATACCCCGGAACAATGAAATAAGAACCCTGCAGAGTCAGGCGCAGGTGTCAGTACTTTGTACGCTCTGCTGGGAATTCCAGTGTGCAGACAGGGTTGGTACAGCTACCCCCATACGGGGTAGTAGTAAAAATCTTTCTTCCTTGGATTACCAAATCCAGTTGAGGAGGGTGCTAGCCAACAGATCCCAGGGAGAACTACCACCTTGCCCGCTCATTTGGAAAAAGACCAAACACTTACGTCTCTGCTTGGAGAAAACAGAGAAATTTACACATACTATAAAGATGTCATTGGGACAGATATCTGTGAAACACAAAGAATTAGCGTTCTTCAGGAGTAAGCCCGCTGAAGGACAACTACCTACTGGGAGAGCAGCCACCACGGAGACTCCAGTCTGGGCATCTGAAACCAGAGAGGAAGAGGCTAAGGATCTCCACGTCACTGAATACACTGCAAAGCACACCCACGTGACGCCACTCGTCCTGCTAGCCTATGATAACAGACTTGTTCTGAAGCACATGGGCACTGGAACGCTGCTGTGTGTGACTAGAAGGGGAATGGGCCCACACGTGTGGGCAGGCGTGTGTGAGTGTGCACGTGTGCACAGGAGTAAGAAATCCCCTGCCTGCCCTCTGGTTAAAAGTTGCTAAGTTGCACGGCACCTGGAAACCCATATTAACAATGAGAAAAGCCAGACCACTCAACCACTCACCTCAAATATAACACCGAGTGGCCGGACGGGATGAAACCAAGAATTCTCCTCCAGTGCCAACATTCTGCGTGTGTGTCTCACCACCTTCCCCCCACACCCCGCTCACAGTGAGTTTTGTGGGATTCACAATCTCATACACCGATGGCTTTCACTGATGACAAGAAGTCTCCCCAGGTCACTATTTCAGGCTTATTTCCAGGCTCCCAGGGCTAACCCCCAAAAGTACATACTTATTAGACAACCACCACTGTAGCTTTCAAGAAAACCAACATTACTTAAATGTCAGGCTACAGTTTTCAGCTATGCTTGGCCTAATGAAGGCTTCTGAATGTATGAGCCTCAGCGTTGTTTCAGGGGAGGGGTGCACACAGGCCAGGCCACCCCCATTAAGCCAACGGAGCCCTGAGGAAGAGCAGCCAGGTCAGAGGGCAGAGGTGGCAGCACTTTAGGCCCAGAATATCCTCTCTGACTACACCAGGCAGAGATGTGCTTTGAAGTGAATAAAATCACGGGTTTTCATTGGATATACCTTCGATGAAACACAGTTTCCCTTTTAGGACAGCGCGAGTATCCCTTATGCAATATGCTTCGGACCAGAAGTGTTTTGGATTTTTTCAGATTTTGGAATATTCGTATTATAGTTACTGGCTGAGCATCCCGAATCCAAAAATCTGAAATGTGAAATGCTCCAATGAGCATTTCTTTTAAGCGTTACATTGGTGCTCAAAGTTTCAGATTTTGGAGCCTTTGGGATTTGGAATGTTCAACCTATAATTACTCATCAAGGATGTGCCACTAACAGAGAAGTTAATCAAGATGGTAATCTCTTTAGAAATATGTTACGACACTTAAATGTGTTTTCTTGTCAAATCCATTCACCCACGCGCTCCAAAGTAATGTACCAAGTACCTCCTGTGTGCCAAGCGGCGTATAAGGTACAAGGCACTGGAAATACAAAGATGACGAAGGCGACAAAGGTACCGCTGGAGTCAGACAGTCCGCAAAGCCTAACTCTACCTCAAGTGCTGTAACCTCCGTGTGCCTTGGTCCTGCCATCCCTACAACGGGACACAGTAGCTACCTTCCTGATTTCTCGTGAGGATGACATGAGATAATGCGAGTAAAGCACCTGGTACACAGTAAGACAGTCCCTGATGGCAAAGACTTCCAATGTAGAAATAGACAAATTAACAAAAAACACGTTAACTATTCCAACCAGAGGGATGCAAGGAAGAATTATTTTGGTGTATGACAATATGAGAATAAAAGCACACAAAGTTAAACAATAATGGGTCACTGGATATAAGTTCCAAGGATGCAACTCACTTCTGTGCTCCGTTTTCAAAGACAACCCACAGGAATTAGTGAGAGCCTGTGTTGCACAACCTGCGGTGGTGCGGGGTGGGGTCCTGCTTTGTTCCCCTGTAACTTCTGAGAGAGCTGACCATCCCGCCAATTGCCAGACAGACAGACTCTAGCCTCATCTAACCCTGGACAAGCAGCACGACATATGGACGGGATAAATGTCCCGAGAGCACAAATGTGTCTTTATCTAGAACCGTGCACAGGAGAGAGCTCTAGAACGGTAGTCAAAAGGCTCCCTGGTTTCATCATTTAACTAGAAGCAGGTCTGGGGCAGGGTTTAGGGAGTCACATGACCAAGCTACTCCATCTACCCCAAGGTTATGTGCACTGTGTGCGGAATGGAAATAACATAAAATCCTGCCTCACCTGACAGAGCCATATTCGAGTCATGGGAGACGACGTGTGTAAAGGATCGTTTGTAAAACCTAATACTGCACACCACGAATGTGCTCAGCCTTCTCTCACGATGGGAACTACAGGGTTTCCTCTCTCAGTTACGGTTCAGGGCTCAGGCAATTTGATCCAGACTGACCACAACCTGCCTAAAAAGCTCTGAAAAGTCACTCACTTGCCATTTGCAAACAAGAATCAAAAGCTTACCAGTCTGGCTAACTACAATCCTTAGTTGCTGCTAAATTGGCCAGCAGGGGAGACACATAAATTAGGTTGTGGTCAATTCTTTTAAGGATTTAACTTCCCTTTGAGAGGTAATGCTTCCTCTTGATTTCCCAAGCACCACAGAATAATTCTCATTTGCAATGTCTGCAAAGCAATTTCACATTTTACAGTGAACTCTGAATAATCTTAGAATTTATTACAGAAGAGAAGACTGATTTAGAGGGAAGAATACTTTTTTAAATATATATTTTTGCTTCGTTGAAATCATTAAGAAGATACAGGAAAGCACATTAGTCCTTGGTTAAAGAAATGAGGCAAATCATGAATGCTTAGCACAATGAAATCTCAGAATTCATTTTTTAAATAAAAACCATTCCTGGCTGGACTAGGCTGGGAAAGCTTCATGACAGTTCCATTTAACCATGTGGAAATATTTCCTGTATTCAATTTTTGGAAGAGTTAAAAAAAGAGAGAGAGAAAAGCTTTATCTCAAAGGTGAAGAACTTGCTATACACAGTCCTATAAAAATAGCTACAGTCAAAACCATGATTCAGGAACAAGTTCCTTTTTTTCTTTTGAAGAGACAGGGTCTCACTATGTTGCCCAAGGCTGGTCTCAAACTCCCAGGCTCAAGTGATCCTCCCACTTCAGCCTCCCAAAGTGCTGGGATTACAGGCATGAGCCACTTCTCATAATACAATGTTGGGCAGCCCATCTAACCTCTGTGTTCTTTTCTCTCTTTATACAGTCAGTGCTTATAACATAACAAAAGCCAGAGGTTAAAGTTCCAAAGATTGAGGAAGAAATGTTTACTCTTGTACCCATCGTGGCTATGTTTAGCTCAATGGTCTGAAAAACTTCCTGAAAAAAAAAAAAAGAATGAATCTGACCCCTAAACTCAAGCACGTAACTGTGATTAAACTATAGGATAAGCACCACACCTGACTGGGGAAGGTAAACAAGGTGATCTAGTAAACTTTCCTTCCAGAATTTGCTTTTATAACCATAATTTGTGAAAACTGTCCCCAGATTACATGATCATTATGAAATGGAAATCTGTTAAGTTTTGACAAAAGCGGGTCCCTCATGAATGGCTTGGTGCTGTCCTCACAGCAATGAGGAAATTCTTGCTCTATTAGTTCCCTGGAAACCTGGTTGTTAAAAAGAGCCTGGCACCCCCCCACCCTGCTTCCCCTCTGGACACGCGACCTCTACTCAGCAGCTCCCTCTCGCCTCCGCCAGCCTGAGGCCCTTGTCAGAAGCAGCTGTGGGTGCCACACCTCCTGCAGGGCCTGCAGAACCGGGAGCCAAATAAACCTCCTTGCTTTGTAAGTCACCCAGCCCCCGGTATTCTTTTACAGCAACACAAATGGACTAAGACAAACTGTTCAGAATGAACGAAGATTCATTTGGCAAGAGCCTTTTCAGCAGTTAAGGTCAAAGTCAGCCAGACCTCCACTCTTTTACAATGCACTTTTTCCACTGAAAATAATCATCGAAACCGAATTTACCTCTGTTGGGAAGAGAGAGTCTAAGTGGGCCACCTCTCCACGAAGACCGTACCTGAGTCGTTCACGCTGCTGTTCCTCCTGGCGTAAGCGCTGCGAAGCACCTGCTCGTACACCTGAGCGCCGATCGTCCTCACGTTGTCCCGGATCAGGATGCCTTGGGCCTGCACCATGAAGAGGTAGGTGTTCACTGCACAGACAGAGGGCGAGGGGACAGAGGTGAACTCCAGAGCAATCGGAATAAAAGTGTATCACGTGACTTTGGGTTTCTTTTTTCGTTTTGGACCTTCAAAACTTCTTCGAGCTGTAAAACCCTACAAGGCCATAACTCTATTTCCATACCAGGTTCAATGCTTTCTGGACACCAACATTCCTCAGGCATGTAAGGATCAGAAAGACCTTTAGCAACCAATTAAAACATTTTTAAAAGGTTTCTGGTTTAAAAAAAAAAAAAAAAAAGACAAGGTCTTGCTCTGTCACCCAGACTGGAGTGCAGTGGTATGATCACAGCTCACTGCAAACTAAAACTTCTGGGCTCAAGTGATCCTCCTGCCTCGCCCTCCTGAGTAGCTGGGACTACAGGCACATGCCACCATGCCCGGCTAATTTTTCTTTTTTTGTAGAGACAGGGTCTTGCTATATTGCCCAGGCTGGCCTCAGGTGATTGTCCAGCCTCAGCCTAACAAAGTGCTGGGATTACAGGCGTGAGCCACCAGGTCTAGACAGTTTCTGCTCTCTTTAAGTTCACCTCAATACTAGATGGCTGTACACAACCTCCGACTGCTCTGTCTACTGAAAACATTTAAAATCTTGGTCTGGTCTTGGCAACCCTTTCAAAGTGGTAGACTAAGGCTCCAACCACTCTCCTTTGGGGATTTGGAGAGAAAAAGGAGATAATGAATGAAGGTCCTCAGTCCTCACTACCCACACCCAGCCCGGCCCACACATCCAAAGCAACAGGGAAAGAGTAGATGGCTCAGTCCGGTGTCAATTAAAACATGCTCTTAACAAACGAGTATTCAGATTATCCAGCCAATCACTGTCATCTTTGGAGAGTGATCTCTATTTGGATTTTCCTGAAGTCTCTGTATGATACAAAACTAGGAGGGCACAAACACAACAGAATATAATTCCTATATTCTACCTGCAGTCACAAATGTCACACATTTTCAAGACACCGTAAGATTTTAAAACACAGTTTCTTAACCAGCTGTTCTAATTTCGTCACTTTCCCCTCACCGCTGTGAAAGGGGGATGTCTCACAGAGACTACACACTTACAAATCTAAACTCCGTGGGTGTCTGGGGGTGGAACCATCTAAACACTTGGCTGACCTCCAACACGGTCCCAGGCAGTGCAGGACCTAGTGCCTGGGCCGCTCCTCCACACTCAGCATACCTGGCCTCCGGCGTCAATCCTGGCTCTTCAACAAGACCTATTTTGTTGACACTCTGTTTCATAATTATTACCGTAGTGTCCTGTATATAATGGGCAGTAAACCAGTGACTGAACAGATAAAGCCTAGAGGTCAACATACTTTATTTCAAGCCACTGTGCTTAGTGCTTATACCGGTAATGGTGACGAGGCCGGTGGTGGGGGGGGAAGGGAATGGGGACAAACCAACTGGCACAATGTTGAAAACCCCAGGTGGCCAGCATTAAACAGGGACATAAAATGTTTTCAAAGATCAAATCATCTCTACGGTATATCCCAAGCCATAAAATAATAAGCAAAAGAAGCTTTTGGCTTTTGTTTGTCTTGGTTTGCTAACAACTGTCTTATGTGTTAGTCTTGTCATTCAACCAATAAATTCACACAGATCACATATTATTAATGCTCTTTTTAATTATCCAAGGAACTACCACAATGCTGAAATAAAAACTAAGGAAGTAAATATTGCCAAACAAAAGGAAATAACCACAGATCCACAGACTTGGGATGAGACACGATTTTAAAGAACACGCCTCAATACCACCTAATGCTTCCACACTACCCTACGACTCCCAAGAACACAGAGTCAGTGTGTCAAATACAGCCACTGGCAAAGAAATTCTTCTTTGGATTGATTAGGTCCAAAATGTTTCCCAGTCACCTTTACCCATTAGTTTTCTTTCCACTTTCCCAGCCACCCCGCTTCCATGTGTGCCCCTCCCACAGTGCCATACGCGGCTCCCCCTCCTGGCTGCTCCCTCTGAATATTCGCCCAGCTGTCTCCACTCGACAAAGGGTGGTGTCCACGCTGACAGAGTGGCCGGGTGCAGTCAGATGAGGCCAGCAACAAGCAAAACGGCCAGCAGCCCTTTCCGTCTGTTACCAAAGATCTGTCAGCTGGAGCCCCCTTTTGGAGATTCCCAATGCACAGTAACTCAAGGCCCGGAAATTGCCGGAATAGGGACGTTCAGTTATCTAACCTGCCATTTCCCAAACTAGCACCCCACCCCACCCCGCCACTCCTGCGTAAAAACTAGTTAACATCAAGTGATCCCAACCACTTTGGAAAATTATGTTTTGGATATTTCTACTAACAGACTTTAAAACAAATAATCGATATTTTGCTGAATGTTGTTGGTAAATAGCAGTCACACTGTATTATTGACTCATATTAAGCTTGCTGGAGGCAAAATCCCCTTAATCTTATTAGAGACGTTGCTGCTAAGTTGCCCTTCTGTTTGGTGTTCATGCAGCTGGTTATACAGATCCCACTGCAGGCCTGGGTGAGTGTGCCCATCAAAAGTCTTGTTACTAAACTTAGTCCATGGCTCCAGCCTAAACTAAGAAGTATATATGGATATGCGTGTTGCTTTCAATCTAAATTATCTCATTTAAAGTTTACATCTCTGTAAAGTAGACATCCTCTGGCCTTTTTTAGATAAGGAAGTCAAGTCCTCCAGAGGCAATTTGCCCGAGGTCGTAAGTTAGTGAAGTCAAAACTAGGGAGGTGAAGTTGGGGGTGTCCCCTAACACTCTGATGAGCTTTGCTTTGGAAACTAGGAAAAGCAGTACTTTCCAATAATACGGTGCTGATCAACAGTGGCTGAATCACAGTTTAAAGAACACTTTCGAATTGGCACACACTTGTCAAATCTTCCACTGTTTCAACAAGCATCTCCTGAGCACCTACTTTACTGTGCACTTTTTAGGTACACTACTGGCCATTGGGCTCCAAGGACGAGCAAAGCACTGAATGAGGTACAGACACAAACAAGACACTGGAACGCAGTGTGATAAAACAACATTAAACACAAATGTAGGCTTAATACTAATTTTTTATACTTTCATGAGACATTATAATTATCATCCAGCCCCAGTATCTAGACTGAGGGAGCTCTTATCGCCACAATTAAGTTGAAAAATAAGCCCCATTCAGACCTACACAATTGGAAATTTCCATCCAGATGCCAGTGTGAGCAGCTTTGGGCCATGGCTTTAACTGGAGAGTTTCCTGAGGCCGCTCAGTCACCTGTTGGCCACAGGACAGAGGCTTTTTTCCTCTTTGTACTTGAATATAACAGGAAGACACACACACTTCCCTCTCCATTAGAATTCCAGCCAGCCGTAGCCTCATGACCCAGGTAATATGGTTTTCACCTGAACACACATTAATAATGCCTGTGACTTATACAAATTCCTCACAAGATAATGAAATCTGACTTTCCAGATGAGGAGCAAAACAATTTGATGCGATAAACCCAAGAGGAAACGAAACAAGATTCTATGCACTTGAGTTCATAATCTTTTACCCTAAATATGTATATTCTTAATGTTTGTTACAGCTGGCTTGACAAGCTAAGACAGCTCTGAAGCAGAAAAGGAACCATTCCTTTCCTGACCACTCTATCCAATCTGTGTCTCGCCCCAGACACGTGCCAACACACAACACACACATACACATACATACACGCCTACACACCAACCATTTTAAATTTATCTTGTCCCCTCCCCTATCAAAATGTGAGCCCCATGACGGCAAGGCTGTTGTCTGCTTCCTTGAATGCTGCACCCCCAGTGGTAGCACAATGTGTTTGGAACACAGAAGACGCGTAACAAATATCTGAATAAATGAGTAAGCTGGGACAGTACACAACTGAGTCTTCAGAACTCAGCTGTGCTCAGAGGCAATGGACATGGGATTTCAAGCCTTTCCCTTTATTTTGCTTCGGCTCCCTACTCCTTTCTGAGAGGAACACGAAATGTCGAAAGTGAACCGGTATCACTGCACCAACCTGTTCCTAAGAAAAGCTCAGCTATTCCTTTTCACCAGTTGAGCAGAGCTGCCACATGGATTATTAGCTTTCCCCAAAAAATATTCCCTGTTACTCTCATTCCTCATGAAGCTTATTTTTAAATGTTCCTTACTATAATGCACAAGTTTATTAAAAATCTTATGCAACAATATTTGTAATAGTGGAGGAAAAACAAAAATGTCCATCCAAAGGAGACTGGTTGAATAAATTATTATACATCCACATGGATGGAGTAGTACGAGGCCATAAACAAGAATGGGGACCCAGTCATACCAGTCCAAAACTAGAAAGAACCCAGAAGTCCAACCCTAGTGGAACAGATTAAAAATGTGTAGCCTATTTCAGTTTTTGGAATATTACACAGCAATAGGAATAAAGAAACTGCAACTACATGTAACCACATGAACCAATCTCACACACCACGTGGAGCAAAGGGGCCAGACACAAAGGAGCCCATGTGGTAAGATTTCAGGTCCATAAAATACAGAAACAGGCACAAGTGATCCACAGTGTGGAAGTCAGGAAAATGTTTATGCTTGGGTTGGGGAGCGTCTGCAGGCGGTTTCTGGTAATCTTATATCTCAACCCAGGTACTGGTTACACAAGTATATTCATTTTGTAAAAATTCGCCTGCTTGCAAATAATCACAGATGATTGGTGTTCCCTGCTCTGCACAGTGTTCTGTAAAGAATGAATCCGCTTGTTTTGCTTATAAAGAAGTAGATTCCTCTAAAAACAACAGTACAATTACTGAGCGCCGGTACCTTTCCAAATACCTGTGTGTTACCCCATTTCATCCTCACAGTGACCGAAAGGCAGGTTGCTACCCTCACTTTAGAGATGAGGGAACTGAGGTTTGAATGAGTAATTTGACCATGGGGGGCCAACATTTCACAACAGCTCTCTGTCTCCACAGTCCACGTTTTTAACAAACATGTTCCATCATCTCTCAGGTGCTTACTCCCCTGAATCCGCAGCTACCGTTCCCACACTTGGTTCCTTTTATCATAGCTGGATCTTCACTGCCGTATTTCACACATCCCCGGCTTCCAATTCTCCACCCCGACAGTGGGTGACAATGCTCTTCATACGGTCCGGTGCATCCCAAACATTTTATAACTTTGAAGCTCTAATGAGAATCATCAATTTTTATATTCCAAATTTGCCTAAAATATTGGCCACTCATACTATTTGGAGATATTAACATGCATTTAAGAAAGAAAATACAGCTTTTTTTTAAGATACAGGGAATTTTTTGGCAACGAGTTGATACCCACTGTCACAGCTATTTACATGTTTTGAAGCATAATAATTACGTGACAATTTTCTCACAAAAAGTGTTTAAAGAAAACGAAAGGGTAGGGGGGACACATACATACACATTAACAGAGTAAAGCACCCCAAAAATTATTTTAGGGGAAAAACTCAATTTGATGAAATCTTTCGCTTACCTAGTCTTTCCCATTTGAGGTAGAAAAACCAACTTAATCACAGGTTATGTTTTCCACCCTCTCTAAATATTTCCAGCTATTAAATAAAAATCTAAGTAGTAAAAATTAACAGCTATGAAGTACCCTATAAACATTCCCATTGAGGTGTTAGTCTACTGTCTGTTAAATTATTTTTTTTTTTTTGAGACGGAGTCTCACTCTGTTGCCCAGACTAGAGTGCCGTGGCACCAGCCTAGCTCACAGCAACTTCACACTCCTGGGCTCAAGCGATCCTCCTGACTCAGCCTCCCAAGTAGCTGGGACTACAGGCATGCGCCACCATGCCCGGCTAATTTTTTCTATATATATTTAGTTGTCCAGATAATTTCTTTCTATTTTTTTAGTAGAGAGGTCTCGCTGCTGTTCAGGCTGGTCTCAAACTCTTGACCTCAAGCAATCTTCCCGCCTCGTCCCTCCCTGAGTGCTAGGATTACAGGCGTGAGCCACCACGCCCGGCCTACTGTCTGTTAAATTATTAAACTACACATGAGATTCGGCATGAAAAAGCTGTCTGAAGAGATATTAACTGCCTAGGTAGCCCATGGCAACCATTTAACTGGTCTAAGCTCCACCTTTGTTTCCCCCAAAATTCTTAACAACACGATGACCAGTTACTAACCCTCGAAGGACCAACATCCAGACCCACGTACCCACCAGAGGGGCTCAGCAAACAAAGATGCCCAAATTTTATACCACAAAACCAGAATGAAACCCTGGGTCAGAGAAAACTAAGAATTACCTTTCTGGTGCTATTAGCACTGAATGTCTGCATCTACCAAAACACACCCTCCCCCCTGCTGCGGGGAAGGCCATCTGATGAGAATGGGCTAGAGCAACACTGCTCTCTGGAGCTGACATTGCAACAGTGCTCTGCCCACCTCCAGGTCCCGACCTCTCCCCTTCCACACCCACCCTGTTTTGCCTGGTGGTGCTAGCCTCTTGCCCCCCCGCTGACACCCCCATGAATGCGCTCTGGTAACTCCTGCTCACACTAAGCTTTAATGTCGCTCTTCTTAGCTTTTCCTGATACCATCCCAACCCCAAGACTAGAACTGTGCACTCCTATCTTTGGCCTCTTTTCCAACAAGTATGTTTCTATCCATGCCCCCTATAAATTAGAGCATGTCTCTTCCAACAAGCTGTAAGCTCCTTAAAAGTACAGACTGTCTTATTCTTTTCTTCATCTACGATGTCTGATGAATAGCAGGCATTAAACTCTTTATTAAATTAATAAATTAAAGCTTAGCACATAGCATGCTGTTATGGCCATTTGGTGGAGGTACCTTGTTTTTTCAAGTTAGAAGTATACAGGTTTTTCTGTAACCGCACAAGAAAGATTCTATAAGCCAGAAAAGGGACAGTGAAACTGATACTTTACTAACTTTGCTGGTGTAAGTGTAAACTGGTATAACCCTTTGGGAAAACGACTTGCAAATTCAACAAAGAGCCATAAAAATGCTCATACCTTCTGATCTAGCAATTTCAAGGAAATTATCCCAAACATGAGGACATTCTATGCACAAAGTTTTTTATTAAATTATTTCTAAAAGCAAAATCTTGGGAAACAACTGAAAATCAAAAATACAACAGCTAAGTAAACTATGATATAAAATTTGATATAATCATACACAGCTTTACAAGTAAAAACTATGAAACCTTATGAACAGAACAAATGTGTAATACCTAGCATAGACTACCACATTTTTAACAACATGAATAAAGTTCTCTTATATCACAATAACTATTGCCAAAGAATAAGAACACACATAAGGCTAAAAAAGACCAGAAGCAAATTTACCAATAAGCTTGGGTATTAGGGGATAACAGTGATGTGAACTGACTTCTTTCCTTCTTTACTCTGTTTTATCAATTTTCTCTATAACAGTTTGCTGTTGTTTTATTTTATTTATTTGTTTTTTTAAAAGATGCAGTCTCCATACGTTGCCCAGGATGGCCTCCAACTCAAACAATCCTCCCGCTCCGGTCTCCCGAGCAGCTGGGACTACAGGTGCACATCAACCCAGCCAGCTTTATTGTTGTAATTTTAATACACAACAGAGAAAAAAATAAAGGACCCTGCCAGCCAGCCTGAATTTATCTAATATGATCATCAATATTAACAAACATTCTCAATTCCATTCTTTGTTCTGGGGGCAGGAGGTGTATGAAACGTGCAATCTCCACATCAACATTCTGTTCTGGAAAGGCTGCCAAATTCTCCTCAAGTCCTCCCGACTCTGAAGTCCAGAAGAGGTTCTTAGAACCAGAATGGTCTAGGGAAACCAAGAATTTGTGTACTGAAAAGGGGCTCTGGTTTCCCCTCTCTTGGGAAAAGCACACAGCTATACTGCACAAACGTGATGGGAAAGGTAAGAAATCTCTCATAAAAATCTTCCTTCTAAAGGAAAAGGGCAGAGGGGAATCCGGGGCTGAGAAGGCCAACACTGCTGAGTCCTGTCCCTGGTGGACTCCAGGACCCTCTCTGGACTTCGGCTGCCTCGTCTGTACAGGGACATCACTGAACTGGATATGGCTGTCCCAACCTTTTCAATCAAGCCCTGGCTCCCCCTCCACTGATGGCACAGGAGACCTACACACAGTACCGAACTCATTTTGTTTATTACCAAAAAGTGTCCTAAATAAAAAAATGTTATTAATTTATATTTACACTGAATGTATTCCGAATATAAAATTACATAATATTGAATGGGCTTACACAAATTACACAAACCCTGGGAATTCTGATTCCTCTCCCTTTCCCTTGGACCTTGAGAATCGCTAGACTGCAAAGGCTCTTGCAACTGAAAATCCCACAATTATAAATTCGCTGTGTCTTCCTCTCTTCATTTTAGAAAAACTGGCTTACAAACACCTCGGGTTTACAATTCTCTGCCTCCTCTCTTCTCCTTTCCACAGGGGGTTTGGGTTTCTAACTGTCCTTCACTGCTGGCCTTCCTTTCCAGGGTGACGATGCTTTAGCGCCTGCACGACAGAGCTGGGGACCGCAGCCCAAATTCGACGGAAAAGCCCATTCTTGTAGCCACCGCCTTCTCCTTACTCACTGGTCGGGAAGTTATACTGGAGCTACTCAGGGCGAACACAGGTTGTACGAGGGCGTCTAATTCTCTTTCCTCTTTTATCATGCTAAAAAAAAAAATACATGCACTTTCAGTGTTTGTCCCTTTGGACTCTTGTTAAGTTCCTCTTCATGGGTTAAATTTTTTTTTTTTTTTTGAGACGGGGTCTCGTTACGTTGCCCTGGCTGAACTTAAACTGGGCGCAAGCGATCCTCCAGCTTTGGCCTCCCAAAGTGCTGGGATTACAGGCACAAGCCACCTCACCCGGCTGAGTGATTTAAAAGAACGCAATTCTACAGCAAAGTTGAATTTCTTCAACTTTGAAATGCTATCTGCCTTCAATTAAGTTTTTCTAACCCTCTGCAAACATGTAAAAAAACGTTGCTTGTCTAAATGATTCAAAAAACTAATAGTAATGAATGTTGGTGACAATATGCTGTAAACGGTATTCTATATCTTGTTGATGGAATTATAAATTGGTATAACCTCTAGAGGGCAACTCAGTAATATTAATAGATCATTCTCTTTAACCCAACAGCTCTTACTTTCAGGTATTCACCCTAAAGAAATAATTGGACAAATAACAATTGTGTTCAAGGATGCTTATCTCAGTACTGTTAAGCAAAACTGCAAACTTACCGAAATGTACAAGAGACTAGGAAAAATAAATTATGGCAAAGTCCTCCAATGGCACACTAAGCAATCATTAAAAAATAGTTACTGTTTTAGAAGTACTCACAATTTATTTAATTAAAAAAAATCACACTGTATAACAATGTATATGTCACATTTGTATTTTAAAAAGACAGGAGAAAATACACACAAAAAGTTTTAGAAATTACATATGAGATGTTCAGTGTTTACCTCTGCTTGGTAGAATCAGGTCATCTGCACTTTGACACTATGTAGCATTTCCATGATCTTCAGAAAAACCCTGTCTGATAATGGAGTTAGTTCTCTGTTCCAACAGTTAAAAACTGCGATAAACAAATCTGTTTAAATTAACTGACCCAAAATTTCAAAGTTTCCAGAGTTACTGAGAATCCCTTTTTCACATAGTACCTATTTAATATCTATGAACACACTTTAGGCATGCTGTCTTAGGAAATGCTTTTTCTTTTCATTTTTTTAAACAATGATCATACATTTCTTCGGGGGTGAGAGGCCCTAAAAACACACAACCAAACTTTCACCTTATTATGGGATTCCACCCTTTTACTGCCCCAGACCCAAATAAATTCCCTAATCCCAAACCATTACTGCACTTTAACCTACACCCAAATGATTCATAAAGATCCTAAAACTTCCAGTGCTTCTAGCTCCAACTTCACCAGGCAAGTTCCCTCTGTCCAGCCTACCATTCAAATATATTCTTTCACACACTGTTCTTTGCTCTCCCTCCTGATCCTCTTTTGGAGAGATTATTCATGTCCAGAGGGGATGATATATTTTAATCACATTATTGTTAACCTGGAAGATTATAACAGACTAATGGGGTTATCTACTCTTTGGGAATTAAAGTATTTCCAAGAGGGCATCATTCCAGCTGATAGTAACACCCAAATTGTCAGATGCATGAAAACAGAGCCAGGCTTTCCATAGAAAGGCAAAAAAGATACCACAGAAAGCATCAGAAAATTTCTAGCCTTTGAGGCATAAATACTTAGCAGAACAAGGTCTTCCCTTAACACCTTGTGGATATGAAACCCTTCTTTCCTTCCCAATGGCTTGTCTTTAGCAAACATCAGCTTCCAGTCCTAGAAAGGGGTTCTCTGAGCCTTGCAGAACGCTGGACTATTTTCCTGTGAACTAGTATATCACTCTGTCTTTCCCTTGATCCTAAATAATCAGACATTTAACTTTTCTCTCTTTAGCTAAGTGAGGTCCACATGTTAAAGTAAAGTAATTCGAGACCCACCAAGTCCACAGAAACAGAAGGGCCAACCTACTTTACAAGGGAATGCTACAACAGCATAATGATCTATCAAAACTTGTAAGGCTAGGCCAGGTGCCGCAGCTCACGCCTGTCATCCGAGTACTCTGGGAAGCCCAGGCGGCAGGATCGCTCAAGGTCAGGAGTTTGAGACCAACCTGAGCAAGAGCGAGACCCCGTCTCTACTAAAAATAGAAAGAAATTATCTGGACAACTAAAAAAAAAAAAATAAAATAAAAAAAATAATAAAAACTTGTAAGGCTGTACTCTGGAATATTAAAAACAAATTCTTCCCACAGACTGCTTAATTGCAAAGAGGAAAATGGACACTTATTATGAAAAGATCCGACAGGTACCACTTAACCAAGGGATCAAACTAGGGATCACAAGTTTGATCCCTTAGACAAGCTACTATTACCCTCTGAGTAATCCTGCCAAAAACTTTTAACTTAAATCTAATCAAGCTCTTAGAACCATCTTCTGGTTTACAAAAATAGAGGATTAAGAAATACATCAAAATGACACCAGGCAATTCCAGAATGTGAGACATCCTACAAAACAACTGGCCTGGACTATTTTTCAAAAAAGTTACTATAATAGGAGGGGTGGGAGGTATGCAGGGGGGAAGGCTACTATAGACTAAGAAACCAAATATAGTATGTTATTTTGGGGACAGGGGCAGCTACAAATAACATTTTTAGCACCACTGCGAAAATCTGGATATGGACCGGCTATTATAATGATGACAGTATTATTAATTTTCTTAATTGCAATAACAGTACTGTGGTTATACAGGACAATATAATTTTTTTAATAGATACATGCTGAAATATTAAGAGGTTAACTCGATATCTATCCACAATTTAATTTCACATGGCTCAGGGGAGAAAAATAGAGCCGGAGTTCAAACAAATAAAGCAAAATGGTAGTAACTGTTGACTCTAGATGGAAGGTGGTTATGTTCACTGTATTATCCTTTTAACTTTCCTGTATGTTCAAATTTTTTCATAAAAAAGTTGTGAGAGAAGTTTGGTTTTAGATGTATCTAGATTGCCAACTAAACCTAAATCAAAGTATGCTAACACTAAAAATCCTGTAAATGGGTCAAGAATTGTCATCCAGGTAATAAAGACCCTAGTGATGTTCACATAAGAAATTTATTATAACAATAATTAGCAACGTTCACATAAGAAGTTAATGTTTACATAGAAGAAGTAGCTATTCCATGCCCCTGAAACAGCCATTATTTGGTTTTTGGAATCGAAAAAACACTTACTGTTTACCTATAATTTCATAGGAAAGCTAAAAGAAATGACAAATAAATCCTCTTGTTGCTCTCTCACTAAGTCTTTGAATGGCTTCCCCTGCCTTCAAGGTCAAGTCCAAACCCCTCATGTTTAGCATGACTCAGGGGAGTCCATAAAACCTGGCCTCTGCCTCTGCAGTTTCAGTTCTTGCCACTCCCGACTCTGGCCGACTCTGGCCGTAATGGGCTACTTGCAGCCAAGGTCTCAGACGATGCCGATGCCGCTCCTACGGCCTAACCTCAAAGACACAAAACCCAAGATTTCACAAAGGAAAAATTCCTGGGGAAAATTACCTATGACGACGAAAGCAAGGGCTCAGGAAGAAAAGGGGAGGGAGGATAAGAGCAGAGGATGAAAGAAAAGGTCCCAGCCAAGCTGGGCCTCCCTTCCCTGCACCTGCAGAGTCCTGTGGGTGGCTTGCCCTGGGGCTCTCTTCAGTAGCATTTGTAGGCTCACACAAAGACAAATTACTAATTCCCGGGGTTGGTATCACTCTCATACAAAAACCAATTCCCAGGCCTGCATACCCGACAATCAAAACAACGGAGGGGTTCAGAGTTAAAACTCAGTGAGCCCAAAAACCTTATGATACTGATCCTATGCTGGCAACCATACAGCTCCGAAATGCAGCAAAAATTAAATTACGGTGTTTTGTAATACATTTACGCTTTATTTTTGAATATTAACAAGAATGCCAGAGGGAGCAAGTTTATCAAGGGATAACAGTGACTCCAACCTAGTTCACTCAGAGGCCAATTAACATTTCCCACCGCACCCAGCAACCAGGCTCTCTGGGTGTTCAAAGTCACTTATGACCCTGTGGGTTTGTCAGCGATGCCTGTGCCCAGAACCTATTACCGTCAATGCACGAGGGGCTCCGTGTGCAGGGAGGCAGCGCCTGAGCTACTGTAACCACCAGGCAAATCTAGCACATGTTCTTTTGCTTCTTTTGCCGTCTGAAGATCCAAAACCTAACCTGCCTATTTGATTCTTCCTCTCTTCTCACCTTGGTTTTCCCTTCTCACAGTTATTTTTAAAATCAGCAAATGCCTAACATTTGAAAACTGTCAGCAGCCATCTGTGCTTTTCACAATTAGATCACTGTTAAAAAGGAGCACAATTTTCAGCTCTGGACTTGACTTCATCACACCGGCAAATCATTAAAGGTGATTTAGTCTTTACAGCCGGGTTGCTGCACTACAGGGCTACTCTAAAATACACCTAATTGTTGGATTCAGACGACCTCAGTCTTTCAGTTAGAGTTTTTATTACTGTAACTCCCCCACCCCAACCTAGTGTGGCATTTTCTGGATCCCTACCCATAAAATGACTCAGTCCACTGACGGTGTAACCGATAAATCCTTAAGGGATTAAAATATTACCAGGTAAAAAGTGAATTAAAAAAAATATATATATAGTTATAGGAAAGCTGTTAACTATACCATGAATAAAAGAAAAATTAACCTAAAAGAAAAGAAAAATGACCAAATAGCACCAACTACAACCTTCAGATCCAAACTACCCCCCTAAATGAATCCACAGAAAGACTGCCTTGAATGTCTCTTGCTAATTTGTGGTTAGAGCACAACACACTCAAGAAAATGATGCTCACAGCAGGACACTAGTACTAAGGAATCTTGTGAGATTATGTCTGCATTTGTGCTAAATAATTTATGCTGCGAGCAGTAACAGAAGCAGAGATGAAGTTAAGCTACTGACTGAAGACTGTGCTAACCCTCTCTGAAATAAAGAGAGAAGGACAAATGAGTACCTTCAAGACTCACCTCAAGACGAACCTGCCAACTGATCTCTTCCCTCCTTTAAAAAAGCCCACTGGCCGGGCGCGGTGGCTCACGCCTGTAATCCTAGCTCTCTGAGAGGCCGAGGCGGGCGGATTGTTTGAGCTCAGGAGTTCGAAACCAGCCTGAGCAAGAGTAAGACCCCCGTCTCTACTAAAATTAGAAAGAAATTAATCGGACAACTAAAAATATATAGAAAAAATTAGCTGGGCATGGTGGCGCATGCCTGTAGTCCCAGCTACTTGGGAGGCTGAGGCAGGAGGACCGCTTGAGCCCAGGAGTTTGAGGTTGCTGTGAGCGAGGCTGACGCCACGGCACTCTAGTCCGGGCAACACAGTGAGTCTCTGTCTCAAAAACAAACAACCAAAAAAAAAAAGCCCATCGTCTTGGTTGCTGTGCAGGGCTCAGCTGTGAAAGCCCCTCAGAACTTGGACTAGAGCAGGTACCCACAA
>CAUYSK010115613.1:0-54255 GCA_963575035.1 Avahi laniger
CCCACTGATTCTTTCCTTCTCGTTTATACATATTGGTTTCTTTTCCCCTATACTGCCTTTCCCTTATCCCATGTGTGAGACCATCTCTGTTGCTCATCAGTCTTCTAGTCCCTGGATATACATTACTAATCTCCCAGAGAGAAATCAACACAAACAAACAAAAGAAGACAAAACAGTAATTCCCTGTACTCATTATTAAATTGGAACTAACTGATGAGCACACATGTGCTCATAAGGGAAAGTAGATCTCAAAGGAAATCAAGTAGGAGAGAGGGGAGAGGAGAGGATGGGCGAAGACCTGCCTAAGGAGTACAGTGAACACTATCTGGGTGATGGGCATATTTGTAACCCTAACTCGAGCATTACGAAAGTGACGTATGTAACCAAAAACATTTGTGCCCCCATAATACTTTGAAATAAAAAATTAAAAAAATTAAAAATGTTTAAAAAAGACAAAACAGTACAAAGCAGTATTGAAACAGGGGGGACAAAAGATCAGCAAATTCAGAATATTTTCAAAACTTAAATTCGCATGGATTTCAAAACATTGCTCAGAATGTTTCTCCTAAGTTCTTCCTGACCTTCTATTGTGAATTATGTCTATTTTGTGTTTTAGATCTCTCCTGTTGGAAATATATACATATAATAAAAGCCATTAAAAGTCAGTTCTAGAGAGAATATGCAATCTTTTTTTTACGTATTTATCTGATACCTGTTTGGGCTAGTGTTATAATTGTCTGTTAGTTGTTGGTAGTATGAGTCTACACTATTCAGCCTGCAACTATAACATAACAATATTCACAGGCATACTTTTTTCTTTGTACTGATCAGCTGTCACTCTGCTTTTGAAATCTTTATAAGGAATGCATCCCTTTGATAGCCTTACTTAAGATTGATTATCAAAGCTTCCTGCCTGATCATTTTGGAATCCCGATCTGACAAATGCAGGGAATTCTTTCCTTGATCTACTCTAACACTGTATTTGTCACATTTTGTTACTATAAACAGGCTAGGGAGTATTCACATTTTTACTGCCAGCCTAGTACTTTCCCTAACTCATGTAACAGCTGTGCCACTGAAGACGAAAATCCACGGGAATACCAGTGAGATGTCTGTGATAACTCTTTCAGGCTTGTCGGAACAAATGCAGAGCTTCTGTTAGTACTATTCATGTGTTTCTAAATGTGCACACAGAAATTTGCATCGAAATTGTTAGCATTATGGTTGTAAGAGGAATTTCATTATCTTAGCCTAAATCATTACTCCTGAAGAAAAAAAGAAACTTGCCGTTGATTTTTCTCCTTTTTATGATTGCTTGGGGAGTTAAATATGTATGCTATCTTACTGGAGAGTTTTACCTTCTTTTTGCATTATTCAACGTTACTGTGATTATATTCTTGACTTCTATCATATTATTATATATACATGTGTGAATGTATGTATGTATTAACTTTTTGTATATACATACATGCCCACATTATTTTCTGGGCTGTGTGTGTGTGCATAAATTTATGTGCTTTGGGGAAATGCTTCCAAAGATATCAGAAGAAAAACATATCTACACTGGTCCCTAAATTGATGGTGAAAGTTCTTTTTCATGTACCTCTCTGTATAAGGACTTTTGCCAATAGTCTTTTCACTTCTAGAAAATACATGCTTGCCCATCTGTACTTATTTTCCAGATTGCTTTTATATCCAAGGGCAAACATTCCAGTCTGTGATCCTGGAATAGAACAAAGTTGTCCATCTATATAAGAAGACCCTCAATCTTGTCTAAATTAATTCCAACTAAAAAAATCAATTGTGCACAGTTGCATATGGTAGCTCCTCTTTCTTAAACAAATCAAAGTCCAATCCATTCTTCCTCTTCTTCAGCCCCTTCATCGGGCCACCTTTATCCAGAGCTTGCTAGCTGGTCTCAACCCTCCCAGTCTTCTCCTCCGCAAGCTGCCGGAGTATCCCCTTAGCAACATGGAGCTGATCTTGCCGTCCCCCTGCTTAAACCCCTTCATGAGTTTCCATAATTCCTGAAATTAAGCGTCATTTCCCCATGGCCTACAAAGCTTCACCAACTCCTTCAACATCATCTTCTGCTGTTTCCTTCCACCGTCCATCCACACCAGCCAGATTCCAGTGCCTCCAACACACCAATCTCCTCCTGACCTGGAGGCCTTTGCCATGTTCTTCTCTCTCCCTGGAACAATCTTCTCCCACATCTCAAAGTGCTGACATTTTAAATTATCTTAAATTCAATTTCAATGTGACCTCTTCACAGAGGACTTCTTGGACCATCCAATCAAAAGTGAAGTTTTTCTCTTTTCTGTGCATCCTTTTTCTTCCTTCATGTACTGTTTGTACTTAACATGTCTTATTTGTATCCTTGTTTCTCCCCTCGGTAGAATGTAAATACTCTGAGGGAAAAGACATCGTCCCTTTTTACATCTTTGTACTAAACCACTAGCACCTGCCTGGCAAAGAGGAGATGAACAAGAAAAAATTGGCAAATTATTGAACGCATGCTTTGAGATGTATCCATTATCTGCTAGAATTCCTCCACCATTACCCCATCATTATCTTCCCAGCTTTTGCTTGTTACTTACCCGATGTGTGAGCCTAGAAAAATCACGTGGCCTTTCCGGGCCTCCAATTCTTCATCTGTTAATTAAAGATGTTGGACAATAGCAATGATGAATGTCAAACTTTTTAAAAAATATTATTTAGCAGAAGACCCTTCCGCAGAAATAAGCATGTGAATGACAACTCTGATTCCTAGAGCAGAAAAAGGCCGATCATCTTTGCGGAGAGACCCAGAGCCCTCCACACTTGCCTGCCTCCTTCCTGCCTCCTTCCTGCCTCCAACGCAGCCATGAGGGAAGCGGGTGGGAAGTTCACGACTGGCACCCACGGCCCTTTCTGGGCGCGTTACCAACCACACTAACAGGTCCCCCTTAGCTGCAGCGCCGGCGCTGTGCCAAGCCCTCCGGATAAACTCGATTCTCGCAACCACTCTGTGAAGTAGATACTGCGTTAATCATATTTTATAAGAGAATGAAAAGGAGCTTCATGATGTTAAGACAAAAAATATTTAAGAACTCCCAGCTGGGAGGATATACAACTGGGACTTAAATACCGTTCACCCAAATGAATAAAAATAATCCATGTTTTAGACATAGATGGGCTTGACTTTTCCAGCATGTAAAGTGGGGAAGCTCAAATTAGTGTCTAAAATTTTCACCTGAATTTGCATGACTGATGAATACAGAATTTAAGAAACTGCCCGGATGGAGACCACCAGTTACTTCACGTGCGGTTATTTCTGAGCCAAGGCGGCTGTCACTGCTCCTATTTTTCACTCTGCTCAGGGAGCTGTCAGTCTGGGTAGCACTCGGGGCCTGTGAAACTCTTCAAAGTGGAACTAAATGTATAATGTTAAAAAGTTGATATCACACAATCCCAAAATTCTTTTGACAGCCCAGAAAATACTAGAATAGCTGGAACATTATGATTTCTATTTTTATCAGCAAAAAGAACCAGTTTTTAGATACTACTCTTGAACTATTTAAATAGACTTTTCTGACAGTATTAAAGCCTCAAAGCTATGCCTCTAACCCAATGTTAAATATCTAAGTTTAATAAAACTATGTTATATGTTTTATATGGGTTAATTCTAAAAGATATTTAGAAATATATTTCTGTTAAATATTGCAAGAGTAGAGAAAATAATAAACTCAGATGTGTGAGTGTGGGCATCTCAGCTGTAGAGGGGAGAGGCTTGTTCTTCACATTTCTGAGATCTAGAATATTTTACAAATTAAAGTTTAATAAATAAGCATGTAACTATTGGAATATTGTGTTTCCCACTTATGGAAATGGTTTTATCGTCAATGCCAGATAGTCTACTGCCAGGCCACCTTCCAGCTATAATTCGTAACAAATCACCCTTCTGACCTTTTGACACACTCAATGCAGAATTTGTGTTTCTACCGTTAATACACTAGGTTCAGAAACAATCTGGAAAAACAATTGAATGATTTTATGAACTCATGGGGAAGATTTCATTTTTTAAAATATTCATTAATATGAGAAAAATAGATCTAAATTTAACTGACAAATAGTAATATTTAAGTTCAAATTATTTAGCAATGGTATATACAATTAATAATGCAATATATAAGATAGCTACGAATACAAAATGCAAATGTAAATATAGAATACAAACAAATAATACCAAAAAAAGAAAACCTGGCTGTTATTACAAACTTATTATAGGCATCAATGAACTCACATTGATAAGAAAATTCTTGTTCTTTTTGTTCCTCTGTGTTTGACATTTAAAAAACCAATGCTGCCATATGATATCAAATGGCTACTTTGCAGAGCATATTTTGTGTACATAAAATTAAACAATGCCCATTTCCAATTTGGAAAGGGTAGATTTTCATCTAATTAAAGAATGCAAATTTATCTTTTTTATTTGAAACATTGCACAGTTTTTAAACTTTCCCTCTGTATTACATTGAATGGGAAAGCATGTTTTTTTTTCCTTATGACAGAGTTATTCTCACAGCTACCTTAATCTTAGGAATAATGTTGAGCAGAATAAAAATCACAAGCCAGAGATCTAGAAGCTGCTTTTAAAATCTAGCCTCATCCTACATGAATGTAGAATCCAAATTCCACACACATCGCTTCCTTTCCATGCCAACAATAGTAACATAAGAAGTTTTGTTTTAGCATGGGGAACACTACAAGTATGTGAGCTGTTCAGCTGCCTGTCTTACTGAGAGCTCAGTGCAGCGCAGGGCTGTCCAAGTTACAAGTAGGGAATGGGGAGCAGCAACATGTTGACATGGTTTTGACAGACTTAATGACTGAGTGACACAAGGTAACCTGACATACAAAGTGTGTGTATGTGCACAATAGTGGTACACAGCAGAAATTCTCACCCAAATACATTTCTCTGTGACTTTGCATACTTTTTTTTCCTTTTCATTGAACAAAAATTTCATCTTTTAATAACAGTTTCAAACTCAGGTGGTCTTTAAAGTTTTGACATCTGATTGAAAATAGAGCAGCCAGCTGCGAAGAAAGTTGATTGGAAAACAATTATAATTGATCATTCTTATTTTTTCCCCAGGTCAAGCTGATGCCTCCTGCTCCAAATGATGACCTGGCGACGCTCAGTGAGCTCAATGATGGCAGCCTCCTTTATGAAATCCAGAAGCGCTTCGGGAACAATCAGATATACGTGAGTGCCCCGAAATTGCTGGGTGTATTGCTTTGTCTTGCTGTGTATTTTCATCACCCTTCCGTGCTGAGAATATTGCAAGCAAAGGGCTCATTGGAGCTTCTGGTCATGACGATAGCTTAAGGTGAATTTCTTAGAGTTCAGGTTCATTCTGACTCATTTATAAGGCAAATTCATCAAAGTTCCACATTTTGGAGTTGTTAAGTATAAGCCAATATCCTGAGGGTAGACACAGGTACTCACTAGTGTTGAACTTTCCTATTATCATGATTGCTCCGGAAGATCTTGCTAGAACCAGCAGATCTGCACATCACATATAAAAATGCTGTCTGTCTCACCTACTTTAGCTGAGCCTGCTAGGTCTGGGAAAAAAAAGAAAAAGCTCAACAGGAAACATTGGCTATGCATGTAGGGATGCCTCTCTATTTGCATGAAAAGAGAAACAGTTGTTGCTCTAAATTACCAGGAAATGTCTTTGACTATAAAGTAAATAATTTATATACAGATTTATGATGATAGGATACAAAAATGTTACTCAGATGACAAACAGCATGGAGAATTGATTTTCTGTGGTTCCAGCCTCATTTGCGTGTGGCTTCTTCTAACACTGGTAACAATTTAGACACACTGTAATCTCAAAATCTCTCCTGCTTTCTTTCTTTCTGTCTCTCTCTCCCCCTCTCTCTTTCGCCCTCCTGCCACCGGGATTTTGTTATACTCTACACAGAGCACAGAGCAGTTCAGTCAGAATGTCTACAGAGAAATCTGATTATGCATATATTTGATATCCCTTTTTTGATAACATTCTTTTTTTCCTAGTCTGCTGAGAAATTAAGTAATTTTCATGTAAATGTGAAGTCTGAGATTTCCTCACAGGTAATAAATTGTCAGATGCTGATTAGCCTATGAAAAATGCCATACAACATCTTAATGTTGGGATAAATTACCTGCCACTGTAAATACACTTAAAATTAAATACTTCTATCAAAATTAATAAAATTAAATCACTGACATAAAGTGGTGAGACCTGATTACTTTGGTCTCTGTAACCGCCCTGTTAACTTTTGCAAAGTGTATATTATTTTTATTCCATTTTCTCTTCTTTTTGTCCCAGTATTATAGTTGATTTTTGTTTGTTTTTACTCTTAATTATGGTACTGGAAGATCATTGCTTCACTCATTTTGTATTCTTTTACCCCCTCCATGCCTAACAAGTGGTGTCATCTCCTAAATATCAGTGTAATCTGCCTCTCTCCCCCTCTGTGGCCACCCCCTCCTCAAAGCCACGCTCATCTTCCATTTGCAAACAGCTTCCTAACTTTCTAGAGCAACCTTCATGCTTGCTCAATCCAATCTCACAATGAACTAATTTTTTTATAAAGCAAAAATGTAATCTCAAAGCTCCCAGTCTGAAATCTTTCCTGTGGTTTCTCATTTTTCATGGGACCAACACCAAGACTCCTTATTCCAGAGTCTAGGATCTCAGCTATGAAACTTCTCATGGTCTGGCCCCTGAACAACAACACCGAGGACTCATAATACCGTGTCTCAATTATTTGAGCATCACCTTCCTTCCTGCATTGAGGACTCTTCATAGACTATTTTATCTTTCCCCTGAAGTTTTCTTTCTACACCAAGAAATACTTAGCTTTATAAACTCCAGCACTTCCAGATTAAATCACTGTGGACTCGCTGTCTCTCCAGCATTTGTCAGAGTTTGTGATTACTTACTTCATTGGCGGTTTGGGTAATGTCTGGTTGGTGCTGGACTCTGAGCTCGGTGAGCATGGAGTTTGTGGGTTGTGCTCACCAACCTGGCCTGGCCAATGCTTTCTAAAGATTAATTAGATATATATCTATCTATCTAATATATATATATAAGCATTTAATTAGAGCGCATTATACATATACATATATGGCACCACTGACATGTTAGGATGGGTAATTTTATATCCCTTTCTAAAAAGTTCATGAAAACTTTCAAACTCAGCATTCACAAAGTGCTTATCCTGTGGGTCTCCTCCCACATGGCAAACAGCATTTTATGAACAGCACCAACCTTTTCCTATCCTCGTGACCTGTGACCCAGGAATATTATCAAATGACATTTCCCGTGTTTAAGATTCTAACTTAACATGAACCTAATCTGTTGCTTTTGGAGAGAAAGTCACAATTAATCTTAAATGACAAATAATTCCTACCTTTTTATCAGAGTCCTGGCTCTAGTTCCTTCACAAAATGGACCATCTTCTTATATAATTTTCTCTTTACTTGATTTGTATCTCTTTCTGGATAACCAGTATTAGTATTCCCTTCTTTGCTAAAAGTCTTGCACCATATAAATTTGCCACTGTGTGAGACATGGGTTTCCTTTTCATAATACCTGGAATATTGAAAAGCTAAATTGACTGTGATAAACTCTGTAATAGGAGTGCTCTATGTTACGGTATATGAAATCACATCTAATGGCTAGACAAGCAATTTAAACTTTATGGATTAAGTAATAATAAGTGCTTTTCAATGTATCATCTGTGGTCCAGTAAATACATGAACGTTTTATTACCAGTGTGTAATAAGAGTGTTTTTAGAGAAACTCTTACAGCAGTTTGATCATTTAATTTCTGTTTGTTCGATTTAATACAAATTGGAGCTTGCATTTCGTATGTCTGTCTTTTTCAATCTCATTTTTTAGTAATTCATTTTTATTATGTTTTACAAAGGTATCAGTCCATTATTAATTGGGACTAAAAGCAAGTGTTCCTTACCTACAAATAGAAAATCACTAGTTTCTTAGAAATTTCAAAATTCAAATATCTGAATTTGTTTTTCTTCCACACCCCACACCTGATTTTCCTGTGACAACATCAGCCCTCCCTTCCAGATGTACACAGCATACAACCCCACCCTGGGGACCTGTCTTGCTTCGATCGTTGCATTTTGTGCTAACCTTCAAGTAAGTGTATGGGCTTCCTTTGACCACCCATCTGTCCACTCCCCACACAAGAGCCAGTGTGATGCTGTTAGAAGGTACATTGCATGGCGATGTTTCTCTGCTGAATAAATGAGGATACCACTTAGACCAAATACACATTTTAGCACAGGAGGAAGAAATTAGTATTTACTCATCCATGGCAAACAACTAGGGTTGAGCAATGACTTTCATCAGAGCCAACATAAAATATATTAGCCGAATGAATTATGTGAACAGAATTTTCATCTCTTTTTCCTGTAGTCTGATTTGTTATATAATACGATTTTTCAAAACAGATTATAAATTTCTCTTTTCCTAAGTGAGTAACATTCCATCTGGACACTGGATTGGGGAGTTTCCACAGTCCGTTGCAGTAGGAAGTTTCCAAACCTTCAAACAGAAAATGAATTGCAGGTGATATGATACATACTCCCCAGGAAATGCAGAATAAAAGCATTGCATTCTCGAAATATTACTGCCAAAAGTACCAGGGAGAACAGAATATGCAATCAAATTCCTTTATGGACAGCAAAGGAGTTTGCTGGCAGTGTTGACTTTACAAACACATTAGTGGGACTTGAGACTCATAAAGAAAAAGCCACAAAATAAACACAGGAGCTTCCGTTAACATCTGGTTAGCCAAGAGAGTTCTAAAACACATACACAGCAATTGGTGCTAAGCAAATCAGAGTCAATAAAACATTGTGTGACACCTCCCAGCACATAGCCTGGCTCATCGCAGCCGCTTAATACCTGTTAATTTGCTGCACAGGGTGACCCAGTGGGATGTAGCAGGTCCTCTTTTTAAGAGCATTTCTAGAAGCTAAAGTTGACAGGCTGGTGTCAGAGACTGAGGTTTCCCTCACTTCAAGGATATTTGAAATTGTGTAGATGGACACATTTTTCCCAAGCTAATACTGCCCCCAGCCTACTTATCGGCAGCCCCATCTGTGATATCCTACACTATGCAACACGATACCTGCCATATGGCTTCATGTCATTCCACTCAACCTAAAAGTCCCTTTTGAGTACTTAACATGTGTAAGCTATCAAAAAAAAAAGTAACATATCCAAAAGGTGAGATCAAAGGATTCTCTTAGTTTCTGCAAGTTAAAAAAACTCTTTCTCTGAAGGACATTTAAAATGTTCCATTTCGTCAAAACAGCCTCTTTGCTTTTGATGCTTTATTTTGATGATTTATCAAAAGTCACATTCTATGACTTTATAATTAACATTAAATCACACTTTGTAAACTATTTTTATCACAAAATGTATTTTCAAAGACACAGTCTCAAATTCCTTCAACAAGTAGGCCAATATAAAAATTCTAATAAAAAAATGAAATATAAAAATTCTACCTCACTTAGAGGTATTTTGATTTTATTTTAAAGTTTCTCATCTTCCTTAATTAATCAGCAAATTCCTAATTTTTTTCACAATCCAATTTCTAGCTGCATTTTTCTTCTCCAGCATTTAACAGTAGCTTTCAGTATATTACATTAATAAGGCTGTATCTTCAGACCTATTATTTCACTTTTACTTCTTCTCTTATTTACTTGGGTATATAATAGTGGCTGATCCTTTTAAGTAAATGCTACATTTCATGGAGCTTACTAATTATCCATATTTGGAATTCTTTATCTGTCATTTCAATATTCTGATTCGGGTTGATTTTCATTGCTAGAGAGCTAGTGTTCCCTTTTGGGGGTGACCTTCCCTTTGATTCTTTATACTTCTGAAGTTCTTTCACTGATTCCTTCTCATCTGAGCAGCTGTTGCTTCTTATTTTGGGATTTTCTTTTGTTTAGATAGAGCTTTTTCCCCTTTCCTCACTCATATGGGTGTGTTTGTAGCTCATGTTGGGTAAGAACCTTTGGCTTTGCTTCAGGGTGCTTTGACAGAGCTCTAGGTTCTGGATGGATGCTTTGGTTATGGATAGCCTTGTGGTGGTTTTCTCACTTGCTAGTTGTTTGTAGGCTGCAGCAGTGGTGAGCTATGTGAGTGGGCATATTTCCTGCCTATCTTTGATGAGGAAGGATGGACGTCTTCGAAATCCTTTGTCTTTCCCCAGCCCTATGGTCTTCTTAACAGTGGTGAGTTGTGCTGACACACCCAATTTAATCTCAGAGCCAGTAGGTGGTGCTTGTGGGTGAGAATAGACCACACCCAGTAAATGCTATGAAGGGCCTGCAAAGTGACCTCCCTGTCAGTAGGTGGCGCTTGCTGGGAGGAACAAACTGTAATGCTGTTTTTGGGTCCTGTAACCAGCTCTAGTTCCTCTGGAGAAGCACTCGAGTGCCCCAGGTGGTGGGTAGGGCCGCTGGGGGAGTGAGGCTGGGCAGGGATGGATTGGGTGAGCCTGCCCTCCCGCTCCACAGAAGCCAGCAAGGGATCTGCTTTGGCAGGGGTCAAAGGTCTGCTCCCCACCTCTGGACAAAGCTGCCAGGGAGGGTCTGAGGTGGCCCCACTCAACCAGAAAGTCTGCCTGTGGAGACGGGGTTGTCTGAGACCCACAGTCTTGCAGTCTGCAGCAAGCCTTGCTCCTTTCCACCCTCCCCTATTCTGGGGTTTCTCCCAGTCATCTGCTGACAGGCAGGACCTCAAGCCAGCCGAGCTCCCCAGCGACTGCCCAGTGGGCTGGGAGGTTCCCTGCCCAGGATCCTGGACTGAGCTGGGAGTGCGGCCCTCCCATGGGAGGAGGGGTGCCCAGTGAGCACACCGTAGCTAGGACCCACTCTGATCTGCCCCTGCCGGCACCCACACCTCCTGAGACTGATTCACAAATCTCCCCTTCGTGCCCCCAGCAATGCGATTGAGACCTTGGCGTACAGGATCTTGCTTGGGAGCCTGTCCCCAGGTCCTCGAAGTTCAGTCCTTGACCATGCCAGGGGGAAGCATGGTCCTGAATTGCCTGTGGGGTGCCCAAGCAGGTTCCATGTCCCTCCGCCACAGGGTGTGCCCCACTCTGATGGAGTCACTGACCAAGCAGCACCAGGGAGGGCCAGCAGGCAGGGAGCCCACAGTCTGAGCACCCCTCAACCTACTGCAGGACCCCAAGAGGAAAGGTCTGAGCCCCCCTCTGTGAAAGCTTTAGTGTGATGGCTCGATTATCTTGGGAGAGCTGCTGAGAGGCAACTGCAGATAGGGCAAGGCAAGAGGAGGAAGAGAGTCTGGATAGAGGAGATGCCAGCACTCTGGTCGTGTCTGTCCCTCACTCTGGGAGGCCACCTGCCCAAAGTGTCCAGGCTCTGTTGTCACACAGATCACTTGGGACCCACTGGGCCCCTGTGGCTCCTGCAGTCTGCGCCAGAGTTGGGAAATGTCTGTGTGGGAATGAACAAGAGGAAACCCGAGGAGTTGAAGCCCCCTGAGGAGGACAAAGGCGCACAGTGGGCAGAGAAGCAGGATGGCTCCTGCCGTCCGTACTTGGGTCTGTTGAGACAGGAGGTGCCCCATGAGGCTGGGAGCCTGGTGCCCTGTCCACGAGCCGTTCCCAGCTCCCTGACAGCAGCAGCCTCTGGGCTCTTGTGGGCAGAAAGTCTCTGGAGCAGCTCCGGAAGCTGCTGGCTGTCAGAGGGAGGGAGAAATGAACTGTTCCACCTCCCCTTCTCCCTGGACTCCGAGCCTCTCCATCTCCACCCATGCCTTACTCCCTCCTGTTCTGCTCCGCAACTTCTTCACGTGGAGTCTCCTGAAGGTTCTGGCACCCTTCCCTCAGATCCACCCCAATCTCTGCTGGTCTGTTTGTTTTTTCTCTTTCATCTAAAACTTCTCCTTCTTCCTGAGAAATTCTGGCAGCTGATGTCGCTGGCTGGCCATCTTGCTAACCCCATCATTTGTTATACGTTCAGTGGAACAAAGCCTATTGCCAGTGTTACTCAATTTGAACTTGATTTTACTATTTCTTTAACTGCAAGTTTTTAAAAAAGTTTGCAAAATGTTAAGGAATAATTTTACTTGTTCTTTATATTTTGTACAATGTTTTTAAAATTATATAACTTTTAATTTTTAAAGGTGCTGTTTATACGGCTCATAAAATCTTTATATTCTTTTTTGTGAACAGACTTTTATTGGGGACATCCTCTTGCTTGTTAATCCATTCAAGGAGCTTCCAATTTATTCTCCCATGGTGAGTATAAAACTTTAAACATCATTTAATAATCTGGAGTAACACTCACTAGGCATACATATTGTATCAAATTATCGATGGAGAAAGAAAAAACATTAAGACAAATTTCTCAAGAATTTATACAAATTTTTAATTGAATGATTGTATGATAGTGACTTTAGTTTGTTTTGAGGCAACTTGGAAAATCAGTTATTTTATCAAAAATTTTCTTTGCACTTAGAATGTGTAATTTCTCTATGACTATAATCATTAGACAGACTTTTAAAATTAAATAGTATATAATTCCATTTTCTGTACATTCTTGACTAACTCCAGATCAGCTAGTTTAGAGCCCTTGTGTGAAGACATGACTTCTTTCTGAAGAGGTTAAAGCAATGGTAATTAGAAAGAGTAATATTGCATGTGTGCATTTTCCCAGTGACTCACCAGCTTTAGTTATGAAAATCAAAAGAGAAGTTGCTTATAGAAAATTATTCCAGCCAACTGAAAACACAGTGTGATTTCTGAGTAGTAATGTACCAAAAATACTAGTAGGAGCTCCTTATTTTGTGTGGCCCCAAGGCTGGTTTCGCTGGGAAGCAGAATCCCTGCAAGGGAGCAGGAGTGTGTCAGACAGGAGAAGGGGAGTGCACACGGGTTCTGATGCAGGGACCCACTAGTCCGTGTTGGAGGGGAGAGGGAGGGAGAGAGAGATGACTCTCTAAGCCTCCAAGGAGTGAGATAAGAATTATCCCAGAAACAGCTATTCAGAAGAGTACCCCCTCAGTAACCCCCCACTTCACCCTTCTTACCAATAGTCAGTTCCACTGCTGCTGTAAAACTGTGTTGAAACTTGTCCACTCCCCTCATTCCACCCAGGTCTACCCCAGCCTCACCCCTGGGCAATCTAAGAATATATGGGAGCCTGAGAGACTAGCGAAGGGGGTGTTATCCAGAGTCATTTCAGGAATTATAGCAGAGGATTAAAGTTAATCTGATATGTGCTTATTAGACAGTTTTGAGGAAAAGCTCAGTGCTGTATATGTCACTGTTGTTGAGCTGTAAGTCATATTTTCCTAAATCTGTTTATTGAAGTATAATGTACATACTGCGTAGCATACAAATATTAAATGTTCCATTCAACTAATTTATGCAAAGTAATGGCATTCTTGAAACCATCATGCAGATCAAGAAATAGAACGTTAGCAGCATCACAGATGTCTCCCCCATACCCTGTCCCAATCATGACATAGCTCCCCAAAGGCCGAAACAATTCTATTACCACCTCTACGTGGATGAAATTTATATTAATGGAATCTTACCGAATATTTTTCTCTGTATCTGGCTACTTCCTCTCAATATATGGATGGAAGCTTTGTCCTTGTTTTTGTGTGTAGCAATAAAATAAGTATAGCAGTTTTTTTTTCTTTTGTATTACTAGATAAAATTTCCTTTTGTGGCTATATGGGAATTTAATTAACTATTGATGGAACTTTGGTCTATTTGGGCTAGTATATTACTGCTATGAACTTTTGCACACATGTTTTATGGATAACATATGTATTTCTTTTGTTGGATATATACCTAACAGTGGAATTGGTGCATTAAATTATAAACATATGCGTTTGTTTGGTTTTGGTAAATATCAACCATTTTCCAAGTGATTGTACTAAGGTACATTGCCACCAACATAATACAGAAATTCTAGTTGCTTCCCTTCTTTGCTCAAATTTTATTTATTTTGTTTGTGTATCATTCTGTTGGTATATAGTGGAATCTTATTGTTTTAATATGTGTTTCTCTGATAACCAATGATAGTGACCACATTTTCACGTAATTATTATTCAATTATATCCTCTTTTGTGTCATGTCTTTTCAAGGCTTCTACACAGTTTTCAAATTAAAAACTTAAAAATTGGTTTGCCTACCTTTTTCTTATTGCTTTGAAAACTACTTAAATATTCTGTATTCTCAACACATATAGAAAACATCATGTAAGAGGTAGTGACCACGATTTATTTGTTTTCTTATATATTTATAGTTTCTTATATTATTTCTTATATTTCCTGAATTTCGAAAGTTAAAGCCACCTTGCATTGTCGATGTTTTATCCTTTTCTTTATATTGCTGGATTCTATTAAATTATATTTTGTTTATGATTTTTGTGTCTATGCTCATGACAGAGATAGACCTCCAATTTACTTTTCTTTTACTGCTTTTTTCAGTCTTTTATATTAACATTATGTCAGTTCCATAAAAGGAATTGGAAAATATACTCTGTTTTCTAGCCTCTGAAAGAGTTTGTGTAAACTTGATGTTATTTCTTTCTTAAATGTTTAGAGGCTTTCACTAGTGGGGCAACTAAGAACTGTTATTTTCTTTGTGACAAGGGTTTTAGTTCCAGATTTAATGCCTTTGACAATATAGGACAGTTCGTATTCTTATTTCCTTTTGTGCTAGCTTTTAATAATTGTGTTTTTCAGGCATTATGTTAATTATATTTAAACGTCAACAGTTTTGACATAGAAATATCCATAGTTCTATCTATATCATTTTAATGCGTGTAGAATTTTGAGTGATTTTTTTATTCCATATTTTGGTAATTTGTGCCCTTTCTGACATTTTAAAATCAATATAATAGGAATTTATTAATTGTATTAATCTTTTCAAAGAAAAAAATCGTGCCTATTTTTTCCTCTATTTTATATTTATTCTCTGTGCAATTGATTTCTGCTTTTATCTTTGCTGTTTTCTTCTTCCTACTTTTCTTGGTTGTAATTTGATTACTGTTTATGCTTTATAGCTATATCATTGATTTCCTGCCTTTTGTTTCTAAAATAAGTATTTGAAGCTTTTTTATTTTGTTTTAAACACAGCTTTACTGAATTCTGCATGTTTGACATTTCCCAAGTTTATTACTATTTAATTTAAAGTGTTATCTGTTGCTATTTGTGATTTTTTTCTTAGTCATATGAATTCTATAAAAATATAAGTTTATTTATCTTTTTCTGTTTTCACTTTTGTTTCTCTTTGACCTACTGTCCGGATATATTGGCTAACCAGGTTAATTAATTAATTAATTCTTTTTTCTGTTGTTTTGAATCTGCTGATAAAATCATCTATTAAATTTCTATGTTTGTTATTTTTCTCATTGCTAAAATTTCCATTTTATACTCTTAAAAATTCCAACTTTCTGGTGAAATTCTTCATTTTGCTACCTGTTTTCCTGAACATGTCAATCACTGTTATTTTAAATTCTGTGTCTGGTAATTCAAAAATCATGGTCTGTTTCTGCTGCATATATGTGTGTATGCGTGTGTGTCTGTCGGCTTTTCATTATATGCACATATTTACTTATGTTCATGGAAACTGTAAAAACGTAAGCAATGTAAAAAATTGTAGCATCCGGGATGTTATCTTCCTTCCCAAAATACTTGATCTTTCCCACGGGTGGGCAGATACGTGGTAGACAGACAGTCTTGACCTGGCGAAATCTAGTTTAGTTTTACTTTGCTCTTTTCCGTGAGGTGTGCCCCTTGCCAGTCTCAGTAGAGAGGCCGTGGTGATGTCCACTTGCTTTTCCTCTGCTTCTGAGCCCTGAACACCAATTTGTGTCCCCAGCACTGGGAGGGACTGATAATATCCCTGCTTACTTTGGCGCTGTGGATCTTTGCTCAGCAAAATGACAGTGTGTGCTAAGGAGAGCCATGGCAAATAGCCTGCTTGGCTCCATGTGTTTTGACTTTCTCCAAGATCTTGGCTCCTTAAGTCATAGATGCTTTGGTGATTTTCTGAGGACTATAGTGAGATACTTAATTTGTATTTTATCTTGTTTTTATAGCTGTCCATAATACAAGAATTAGTCTGATACTAGCGTCTCCATTATAGCTATAGAGTATAGTAGGCCATAACTGTTTTTATTGCATTAGTGTCAAAAGATCACTCACCTTCAACTATCTAAGCTTGTTTGAGGTTCCATGGTTATTATTATTATTTAATTTTGTTTGCGTCTTTTAGAAAGGATGGGGAGAGAGGAAAGAAAGATACCATTTAAAGTTAATTATTATTCTATTACTCCTGGCTTTTCTTTATGGTCACAGTTGATTGTAGAGCTAACAAGACTCTTACAGTGAGACAAAAATCAGCTTTGAATAAATGAATGAAAAATAAATATACATATATAACATTTATTTAAATGCTTCTATGGATCTAGAGGTAAAATTCTAAGTATTAGCCAAAATTTAACATAATAAATTCTTATAGTATGACATTACTTGTCATACTATAGTGAATCTTGTCATGGAAAAAACCTATTATTATTTTTTGGTTTTGTTTGTTTTTAAAATGTCCATAGTATGGCAGTTTTATGGCTTTAAACCATATGTTGTATTTGCAGTTTTGTCAGAAATACATGTTAGTAGAGAAAAGGAGAGGCACATTAAGAGACATGTCTCTTTAGAAGTGTAGTAATAAAATATAAGACGTTAGGAATGTTGCTACAATAATTCATTAAAACTTAGACTGGTTAATGTAACATATAATTCATATAATTATGAATTTGTAATTTATATAACTTATATAAGTAAAATTATTTATATGGACATTTTAATAAGTATTAAATATTTACTATGTAAGTATGAAGTTTTTATAAACTGAATTTTGTATACATATGTATCACCCATTATATTCGTCACTTCCAACTCTCACAGAATAAAAAAGGAAAATAAATAGAAATAATATATTAGACAAAATATGCATGATATAAAGCTTATAATAAATTACCTACTTTTGACCAGTCATGGTGACTCACTCCTGTAATTCCAGCACTTTAGGAGGTTGAGGTGGGAGGATCGCTAGAGGCCAGGAGTTGGAGACTGGCCTGAGCAACATGGCGAAACCCTATCTCTACAAAAATAAAAATTAGCCAGATGTGGTGGCTCACCACCCCTGTAGTCCCAGCTGCTCAGGAGGCTGAGCTAGTAGGATCACTTGAGCTCAGGAATTTGAGGTTGCAGTGAGCTATGGTTGTGCCACTACACTCTACCCCAGGTGACAGAGTGAGACCCTGTCAATCAATCAATCAATACCCAATATTAAAAAAAAATTATCTACTTTTGATGGGTTACAGTGTAATTTAAAAACGTCTTGTGCTTTTGGATTTCACATCCATTATGTAGAATCAAATAGTTTGTACTCTGGTTTACATGTAATAACCCATAAAATTATAGGTATTAGGTTGACACAAGGACATAAGTTTTATGTTGAATTAGTAAGTGTGTTCTGTAGCAATATTAGTACTTAACAACTAACATCAGGCATTCATGTACTGAATCACATTAAAATGACATTATTGTGCTCTGGATACACACACAAAAATTTATTTCTTTTTGTGTCTATTGATTATCATTATATGTATGTCTGCTGTTTTAAATAATACATTTTGTTCAAACATTTTGATTTTTTTCCTACATTGATTACTTTTTAAAAAAAGAATATAAAACATTAAGTATAATTTTATATATTAACTTTATAAAGACTAGAAGAATGACTTCTATGTTTCATGTTTTAAAAAAATTCACATGCAACATCTGTATCTTACTTTATTATCATTAACTGTGTTACATTAAGCCTTTGCATAATATTCATTTTTTATTTCTAACAAGTCATTAATCACGGAAGTTGAACAACCTTTGTGGCAAACTTCCTGGTCTAAATGCATGGCAGCTAGAGGCCCAGTGCTGCCATGGCAACGTGGACCCGATGCTAACAGTCACGGAGAAGTGCGAGTCAGCGGGCTAGTGGACAGGCAGCTCCAAATGAAATATAACCAACAGGGGACAGGGTTCATGACTGCTGCCCATTTATGTTGAAGCCAAGTAACATCATTCATTTTAAACACGTAACATGTAGGGGGAAAGGAAAAAACAGAAAAGTAGCCAGATCTTTCTGCATGGACTTTACAAAAAAGCAAATTTTTAGAACAAAGATGCTTTGTCAAGTCATTGAACATTCATTGAATCTGTTAATACAATGTGTTGTGTTAAATATTTAGGGATGTTAGGTTAAGAGTGTCCTCATCCTTAAGACATTCTAGAGAGAAGACACAAATAGCAATAAAAAATAATCACAGACTTCCCTTGTAGCTGAGGACAACAATGGAGTGGCTGTATGAGGGTGTTCGGTCTGTATTGATAAGTCAGGAGGTTGGAAGGGAAACACATTGTATCGAGTTAAAAAAGCCATTACATAGAAAAGAAATGTGATTGGGGAAGTCTTAAAGAATTAGTAAGATTCTGATGAGGAGAAGAGAGTATATTTGGGGCAGGAGAATTAACTACAGCCACATAATGAGGATCAAAAAAATATAGGACCATTTAGAGGAATGCACAGTCCAATTTGATAAAAGCGAGAAGTTCAAAACTTGAATAACTGAAAATCTGGCAAATAAAAACAGTAGCTGCCTTTGTTCATGGCTTATCGCATGGCAGACCTGCATCAGATGGCTTTGCATATTTTCACATTTAATCTTAAAAGGCAACCCAATCAGTATAAGAATTGCTATTTCTATTTTGTGGATGAATAAACTGTGACTTGAGATTAAATAGATTTTCTAAAGTCTTCTCATGAGTGGCAGAGATAGTAAATCCAGGTCAGATAACTCCAGAACGAATGTGTGGCAGACTGCTCTCAGCAGCACAAATGCTGAGCCCAGCGGCAAATATATTTTTTAATTATATGTGATCATTTGCAAAAACAAAGATGCACTTTTTCAAAATATGTCACCTATACATAGACACATAGATAATGAATAGGAAATCTAGTCAGGCAGGTGAGTGAGATGTTCGTGGTATAGTATGAAACCAACAGTTCATGCCATGTGGAGCCATTGGCATAGGGCGTGATCCCATGAGGTTTCCAGGATCCCAGCAGACGGGGCCCTGGACCTAGATGGCTGTCACCTAAGCTGTGGAAGTGGATGAGTGGTCTCAGGAATCAGAACAGGTGTGCAGGATTCTGCAATCTTATGGCATTTTATTGGGATGATCATGCACAGTGAAAAAAGAAGAGATTTGATCATCACAGAAAGAAGGACCTTATTCACTTGAATCAGAGGGTGCAGCAAAGACAGAGAGGCTGGTCTCTTGCCGTCTCACCTCTGAGCTAAAATTGAACACGTAAAATTTCCACTGAGAATCCTCTCGTTCCAAATACACCACTGGGGAAGAAGGTGGTGAAGTGAAGAGAGAAGGCAGGTGGGGAAGGAAGTGGCTGCCCTGAGGACATGTGCTGGGTCACACGAAAGCACAACGTAATATTAATAATGATAATAATGACCCCTATAATAAAGGTTAGATGGCATGCCAGTCACTCAGAAAGTAAGAACTGCATTGGTGGAAACCCTGAAGCTTCAATAAAAATAATTAAGCTACCATTATTATTTCCATAACCACATTGTTTACAAAGCATATAATCAGCATCAAGCCAGGATCACTAGCTGGTAGCAATGTACTGTTCTACAGCATCAACTCTAACACTGCATGAAGAGACTTACAAGAAAAGTAAAAGGTTTTCAGTTTGATTAAAATGAAAAAACTTTCTTCAGCCACTCAAGATCCATCACCACGTCTAATCTCTAGCAAAACTTGGCCTAAAGAGAATATGTAACCCCAGATAGGTTTATAGAAGTGCAGTAAGAAAATGAAATGAACTCCATGTACACATAGACGGATACATGCTCCAGTCTCTCTCTGGCGTCTGCTTTGCTTGTAACTTCTAATGAAATTCATAGCAGTTTACAAAACAACCTGAGTTTAAAAGCATTTTGTCAAAATTAGATTAGGTCCATGTTAGACTTGGGGAGAAATGAAAAAGAACAGACATTTTTCCTGCAAGAAAATGAAGTTGGGATAAAACTCCCTAATTGTTTTATGAATTATAAATATAATGTTTGCATTACCAGCATTTAGTTATTTCCACTATTCATTTAAAGTTCTGGAATAATTGAAAATAAAAAAAGTTCAGGTAGAATACAGTAGACAATTATGTCCCCGCCATCCATATTGGTTTGATATCTCTTTGAAAATCATTTTAAATTAAAAATTCTGTGTTTTTTCACATGTACTTACTTGTGAAATTGGGATGCAGCTTTAAAGATGCACTAAGAAAACATTGTGTCTATTTCAATTGTAACACTTATTTGCTTGGTAGGATAGAAAATGTTTTAATTATGTGGGGTCTTAGATTAGATGACCCATCATGCTATCAACACAGGGCAAGCACCATTTCAGCTGACTTCTTTTCATAAGCAGTGATAGCCACTATCCTGAAGTTTTTATCCGCCTGACATTTCTTCATGACTCAGAAGTCTTCCTATTACTGAGTTTTTATTCTAATGTAACAATATTCACCAGAAACTCAAAAGAACTCGAACTACTAGAAATAAATTACCACGGCAATCATCATAAATCACTGTTTCACTAAAATTAAGTTAATGAAATTTGTTTTACTGAGAAATTCATACATTTATATGTGTTTCAGCAGCAACTGCCCCTCACATTCAAGTTTAAAACTCTTGCTATTTTATTTTATTGAAATTAAATGTTGCTGAGAGAAATTGCATTTGATATAAATTACCACAGTTTGGGCTTACTGGATGGATATCTGTTAAACTGGATTTTTGGGAGTTGCTTTTCTTAAAGACAGCAGAATAATTTAAAGCCTGTGGACCATGTAATAAAGGATAGAATATAAGCCCCATTTTGTCATTATGCATACTTAAACTGTGCTGAGAAGGATACAATTTGACAAATGTTTTGTACATGCAGATGAGATCTAAAATTAGAGACTCATTTGCTTTTGTATATAGAACCTAAGCCAATCACGTTGTGGGATAAGGGGTCCTAGAACCTTTTCACGGAGATTTCTCTCTTTTTCCTGACCTATTTTTCAGGTTTCCCAGCTGTACTTCAGCACCTCGGGGAAGCTGCACTCCTCCCTGCCGCCTCACCTCTTCTCCTGTGCAGAGAGAGCGTTCCACCAGCTGTTCCAGGAGCAGCGATCTCAGTGCTTCATTCTCAGGTGACTTTCCTCTCACCTGCCCTCTGAGGCTCAGATCTGCCTCCGGGCTTGGTGGTGAAGATGTCCTCTTTTCTCATGGTGTGCATTTATTTACTTTCGCAGCAGTTAGAGGTCCGGTATATCTTTGCAATAAGCACATTTGACTCATTACACAGGAGAAAGATCTTCGCTATTAGAAATAGCCCCGAGTGTAGCTGAATCAATAGCAACAAACTTAACCTGAGACTCATTTCATTTTGAAGATTTAAAACTTAGAAAAAAAGTGTTTTTGCTTTTGAACCTAAGAAAACATGGAGAAGGAAAAGCTTCTAATACTAGCGACCCCGAGCCACTTGTTCTTCAAAATGCAGTCAGTGCTGCTGAAAATACAATTTATTTCTTTGCAAAGGTATATTTTCTCAGTTTGTTTCTTGGTATTTACCTTTGCTCATATTTCAACAAATTATGCTCCCCAAAGTATTTTTTATTTGAGACATAATGGTACTCTTGGCTTATAACTATCAAATGCTCAGGAGGATGATTTACAATGGAGCAAAAATTCTTCAATAAAGGAGCACCACAAGAAATAGGGGTGAAATGTGATTATATATTGATAGAAGATTGAAGAAAATTTAAGTATTAAAATGATATCTGCACTAGAGGCCAGACCTCTATAAGAGGGAGATTTCTATAAACACTCATGGTTTTGCCTTAGTTGTTATCAGCAATGTTGGCCAGAACTGAACTTGTCAGTAAAGTAGCACACGACTCAGTCACAGTGAAATGAAAACAAACAGTGTAAAGATAGAACCTAGAAAGAATCCAAAAAGCTTATTTAAATATTTAATTGGGCACTTATTTATATGCTTCTATTGATTTTATCAAAAGGTCCATGGAGGGTCAGACCGATGGGCTGCAAACTTTAGTGTTCTAGTTTTCAAAACTGTGCAAGCAGTTGTTTCCACGCTATATTCTGAAGGGTCTCAGGGATGAGAGAGGCACTGAGGCAAGGACTACTGCCTGTTCTTTTATTTTATTTTATTTTATTTTAGTTCAGCATATTACTGGGGTACAAATGTTTAGGTTGCGTATATTGCCTTTGCCCCACTCAAGTCAGAGCTTCAGTGGTGCCCATTCCCCAGGCGGTGCGCACTGCACCCATTAGGTGTGAATATACCCATCCCCTCCTCCCACCTGACCATTCTTGAATCAAACTTTATTTTTTATCTGTTTTTTTTATGAGTTTTCTGGTCTCACCTTCTTAAAAAGGGAAACAACTTTTAAAAAATTGCTTAGAAAGCATTGTAAATTGGTGAGATGATGGGGACTTTATAATACTGTTGACAGTGATAATATTTATTAAGAACACACTAGACCCTTGACTAGGTTATTTCTATGTATTACCTTACTCATCTACTTACAATTTACACAAATTCTGGTTGATTCCATTTAATTCTAGAGCAGACCATTCAAACTGTTGTTCATGAGTTGTGAAATCCTTTGGTCCTTGGCAAAGCTATCCTTTGGTAATTTGTCTATGATAGAGTTCCCAATGGCCGGCAAATTCTTTCAGTAAATAAACCTGTTTAATCTCTGTTTAACTCAACATTTCAACATGCATTTGATTATGAATTTTTTTTTTCCCTGTAGAACTTGTTAATATTCTGGAAAGCTGGTGTTCTTTTGGGACAATTTTTAAGGTTAATAATGCCATGTATCAACTGCTTAATTTGAAAAAAATATTATTTCTTCATTCAGGTTTCAAGAGTATATCACCTAGTCCTGGTATACAGAATTGAAGAACAAATCTGTGATCACAAGCACTTATTATTTTAGTCATTCTCTTTCGCATTTCACGATTGTGTGCTTTTATGAAGCTTTGCCACCTCTTTGATTATCTTTAGACAATCAAGATAAAGGTTTTCTCCATTTATAATAAGGGTCTTAGGCTCTACTGATGAGCTAGCCAGGTGACCTGCACTCCATTTATATTAATACATTAAAATCAGTCATTTAGAAGTCAACTAAATGAATTGTTTACAGATCATTACTGAGTATCCACTGTGTCCCAAAACTAGCATTTACAGATGGTCATTTAAAATGCGATGATCAAAACTTGAATAACCCTGCAATGTATATCCTTTAAGTTAGCACCAGATCAGAAAAATTTTATTTTCACATTTTAATTTAATATCTCATTTTGTTGATAATTTTAGGTCCCAGTAATTAAAAGATCAGTACAAATGAGAGGAGTAGACAGATTTGCTAACAACTTGAGACTTGAATAAAATTATTAAGTTTCAACTTCTTTTCTGGCAAATACTCTTTAGTCAACTTCATTGGAACAAATGTTCCAAGGCAGAAACCCAAGAAAGCACTAGTAAAGGGGCTTTTAAAAAAATCCTTGGCTACTAGATAAGTAAAGACTGTTTTCATGAATTTTCCAACTGGATGAAGTAATAACTTTATGCATATCGGACCATTTTGGTATAATAATTATTGCATCAGAATTTTATGTTAATCCTATAGTGTGTAGTGTCAAGAACATGACATAGAACATGAGAACTGAAAGCAACCCAAAATGGGAACGTAAGAAGATCCATTTTAGGGTCTGCCAAATGCCAGACACGTTATTCACCTCGTCACATCTGAAGACTTTACCACCTTAGTTTCAGTACCTAGGTACTTTATGGTCTTTTTAAAGAAAGGAATGCCCAGAAAGATTTAATGACTTTTCCAAGGAAGATGTAATGTCTCTCCTGGAGGGCTTGCAAAAATGTAGCAGCTCTCCCAGGGCCAGGTCCATGTGGTTTGTGGTACGTGACCTTCCCATTGTAGAACACAGTCACTTGGGGTCCCCTCACTTTTATTTGTGAAGCTGTTTCAGCCCGAAGCCTTTCTACTGTAATTCACCTCTGTCCTGTGGTTCTCCATGGTAAGTTGTTGGATGACGGAAGTTGTGTCACAGTCATTTGCAGTCCCAACATCTGAAATGCCATGAGCACATGATGTAGTACATATTTACTAAATATTTTGGATGTATGCATCAAACTAAAGAAGTTCAGTTGTACCATAAACTAACTGAAAGTTGGTATGTCATTCCTTCATCATTTTTGGGCCTGAGAATTCTCTCTAGCTATGTAATGCTTTTAACTACCACCTCCAAACCAGCAAACTTATATTCTCCCTCTCTATTTTCTCTTAGTGGAGAAAGAGGATCAGGAAAGTCTGAAGCCAGCAAACAAATAATGAGGCACCTAACCTGTAGGTCTGGCTCCAGCAGGGCTATATTTGAATCCAGATTTAAACATGTAAGTTTCTTGTTTGAGTTGGCAAATATTTGAATGAATGTTGAGCCAAATGTCATTAACAAATAGAGGGAATGGGATGTCATGATAGACATAAGATGGTCTCGGTTTACAGAAAGAGAGAATATAAAAGATTGAGCCCTGGTGCAAATTAATATTGTTCAATTAAATGTTTATTTTGTTTTATATATTTAAAAGTTGTTTGTACATATTCTTTTATATTTACTCTGAATAGTTGGATCTAAAACATAATATATTTAGAAATGGTTGTTCACATAGAAAGTTCCGCTTTGGTACGTTGGTACGATTAGGGTGCTAGCCTGAAAAGCAGTTATTGTGGGGATTACTGAGAGCTGATGATAGCGTTTCAGTGGATCTAAAAGAATTGCCCACAGTAAACCTTAAAGACGTTGATGGGCAAGTAATAAACTTTGGTCCCCCAAACAGATTTTAAATTATATTCAGAAACACTTGCAGTGTTGTATTTGGTAACATTTGACGACACCTTATTCTGCGACTTCATCTAAAATGCTACCGAGATTCAAAGAGGAAGTTAAAAGGCCCGCGCGTAGCGAAGATAAAGCTAAAAACAGCTCCACACAACAAAGTCAAAACTTTTACTCAAGAAGGCCCACAGAGGTGCTTGTCCCCAGACTGAGTCCCTTGCTTTTCCACAGCTCTAGCAAGTTTCGTTAACAGGTTTTTTTCAGAGCACAGCAGATTGGAAGAAGAAACTCGAGGGAAGCTGGAAGGCTCCTGCGATCACGTGCTCTGACACACGCAAGGACACCTAACAGTAGGGAACAGACTGAAAACCAATGTCCAATAAAAACAGGGTCAGAGCTCCACAGTCTGCTTGCTAGGGGACTTTACCTGCAGGTGGAACCCTCCACACTTCGGCGCTTCTCTTGGAAATTACCTAAGAGGAATGAAAGTTCATGGTGATTGTCTCGGTTTGAAATAAAACGCTGTCTAGCGGGCACTCTGCCTTGCTTACGCTCCTGGCCCCATGATTCGGTCCCGTGGCTGCACCGGAAGCTCCACACCTGAATCTCTGTCCCCACGTCTTTCTTAAGGTGCAGCCCCACCTGTGCGGCAGACGTCGTGGACACACTGCTCTGTCCCTCGGAGACACGTCCGGAGTTTTATTCAGCATCCTCCCACGTTACTCCTCGCAGTAGGCGGTAGGATATTTCTCAGTTCCACTTTGGGAAACCTGGAACTCACGCTGACCCCACCTCTCTCCCTCTCTACAGCGCAATCTCCAGGTGTTCTCCGGCCCAGCTCTCCGGCCCGTCCAGCTCTCTCAGGCACAGTTGTCACGGGTGCTGAGGCACCTCTGTCATCAGACCACCTTCAACAATGTTCTAAGTTGCCCATATCCCCTTTCTTCTCCCTTCCTCGCCCGTCTCCCGGTGCGCGCCCCCGCAGCCGGTCCTGGCGGGCAGGGCAGTTCTGCTCCCCCCACCCGGCAGGGCGCAGGGATGTGCCCCTGCTCACTGCTCAGAGGAAGGGGGAAGAAACTGCTGGCCCAGGAGGAGGGCCAGGTGTACGGAGGGGTGCCTCACTTGTGTTCACAGTGTCCGCTTAACTTAGTCCCATCGCTGTTTAGTTAGAGCATCACTAACCAGGCAGCTTTGTGCTCAACTTAAACTATTAAATGCGAGGAAAAGAGAGTTGATTTCGGTGAACTACTAACAGTTTGTAGCACCCAAACTCCTTTTCTCAAAACCTTTGAAGGATTCTCTGTTCTTTTTACATCAAGTCCAATAAATCAACATGACCCGACATTCTTCCTGACAATGTTATTTTTTTCTTGAGCCTATAGCATTATTTCCCTGTCCCCTTACTGTGAACTGAAGCCACCTTGGAACACACATCCCTCCCAAACTGGCGTGTACTGTCTCATGCATTTGTTCACTCATTCAGCAAAAATCTATGAAATGGCCACCAAGCGTCGGTCCGTTGAATCCAGAAATGCTGTCTTAACAACACAGTAGGAGCTCAGTTCCTATTCAGTAAATAAATGAATGCATAATAAAACATCTTAAAGTATTTCAACACACCTAAGAAACATTTAATTACCCAAAGTCTCCTAAACTAAATTAAATTGCTTTAATATTATCAAATAAATTTAATGCAGATAAACCATTTTTATGTAGTCAGGACCCTATCAATTAGGAGGTGTGTGTTACGTGCGTGTGTATGTGTGATTTATAGAACCAACACTGGCATTTTCTTGTATCTTACCTGCCTGCCTTTATAAGATAGTGGGAATTTTCTCCATCTCTTCTTTTTTTTTCTTTTTAGTTCAAGCGTAGGGAAGACACATTTGTTCAAAATTTTAATTATCTTCCAGGTCAAGAGACCACTTAATGTACATATTAAAAAGTAGGTTCAATTCCTCATACACACATACAAAGAATGTAAGGTTTGCTATAAATGGACCAACAGTCTCTGTATAGCATTCGAGAAAATGATGTACATATGTGCTCTATCATTTCCTTGAAAAAAATAATGCATGATAGGCCATGTTGCCACAGCATACGACTTTCTACCGTCACTTATTTATCATAAAGGTGAGGTATGGTAAACACAATGCCACAGTCTCAAATTCCTGCTGATGACCCTCTGCTGTCTCGTGCATGCATGTCTCACTGTACATACATTTACAGAAAGACAACCTGCATTTCATTCAGCAATTTTATATTAATATTTAAAAGTGTCTGATCACATTGGAATAAAACAACTGGTGTTATTTCATTCCCTAAAACAGGCTATGTAAAAGTTCAAAAGTTAAAAATCTAGAAATATACTGCAAAAGGAATATTGTGCTATTTGTTCTTGTTTCTGTATTACCTGCCCTTCTTATCTGGCTGCCACTGGGCAGAGCTATCTCTGCCATGTGGGACTTACTTGGTCATATTCTGGAGATTTATAGAATCTGATTCCTCATTTAGAAATAAGAAGAGCTTAAGTTTAATCAATAAATTAGTATTATTTCCTCATATTTTCTACTTGAATTATAAGTCCTTTAAAAATTAAATCTGCCCTAATAGATCCCTAAGCTTATGTCTGATTCTTCAGATTTTTTTTCTCAATAAAGAATGTATAATTAATCAATCCTGCAACATATCCATGGTATCATATGCATTCATTAGTGACTTTAATTCTTAACCATTTATTACTGCATTGAGCACTTGCATAATTTTACAGCAAAGCTCAAAAAAATAATTTAACATTTGAAGTCAACTTGGGAAGAATAGCAAAACCTATATTCTTTGTTCAGATATGTTAATATACTGACTACTGATACGTAAGGGTTAGAGTATGTATAACACAGCATGATTATAAAATAGACTTAGGTTAACTAACAGAAATAATAGAATCTACTGACTTAATTGTAATGACGAGGAACAATAATTTCCCTTCTAAATTATAGATTTATTAAAATGATCATTTATTAAAATGATCATTTAGGAGAAAGTAATCTGTATAATTTCTAAAATGTATTCCAGATTACCTTATGTAAATTGGCTTTGAATTTTAGCTTAAGTGAATATATTCCAAGTTGCATTCCTTTGGGTAAGTTAGATATAACTACCAAATCAATTAGTATCTGGGAGTCCAAACTAGAGTGTCAGTGAAAATTTCAAGTAAAACCACTTCTAATTCATTTGTTTGTTTTATTCATTCATCATGACAATAAAAGATGTTATAAATAAGTGATTACTAATCTCACGAAAAAAATATTGCCCTGGTTTGAGCATGGCTTCAACTCCATGTCAATCAGACTTTGTTTTCCTTTAAATTATCCTCTACATGAATATCATTCAGTGTTCAAGATGTACAGGCATTTAGTGAAATTAAGTACATTTAAGAGATAAGTCAGTGCAGTATGTCCTCAGTTAATGTTGTTGATGGATTCTTGGAAACAGGGCTTTAAATGAAACAATTTATTAATACTGGAGGAATTAAACTCTTATAATCAATTAGCCTATGGTAAAATTGGTTTTGTTATACAGGACATTGTTTCACTTAAAGTCAAAGTTTCTAAAAACCTATAGACAACAGTAAGTGAGGATGTACAGTACTTCCTGTGTGAAAGAAAAATTTGATTAAGAAAATGAGTAGAGATGAACATCCTTGGTATAGGGAGCTATTATGAAAGAGGTTTGAAGTTCAGAACAGGATAATATAAAAGGAACGTTTTTTAGATGACCCTAAAAGGAGAGAAGAGAGCGCTACATTAGAGTGACAGTTTAGCCATATTCGGTTGTGGGACATCAGTCTGAGACAGCACACAGGCAGACAGACAGGTGCACGACACACATACGCACGCTACCTTCCACTGGGAAAGTCTGGGTGAGTCTAAAGCTGACACTTCTGCCCCGAAACCCAGTATAGTCTGACAGGAAAAGAGTCATTGGAGGTTATTTCCATCAGTGGTTTCCAAATAAGGTACAGTGAAAGAGAAGAAGAGAAACAGAAATGAAGACATACCGGGGTGATCTTCAGTACAGGATGGTGCAGAGGCTGGCGATAAAGAAACCCTACCTGCGGTTGACACCAGGGGTGTCATTGCCTCATTTGCAGATTATCATCTCTGTGGAGTACAGGGAGCAAAAGGCCAACTCGAAGGAATTTGGGAGGAAGATGGCCTTAGATAAATTTCACGCTCTGTGGGCGCACAGTGCTCCGCGTGGAGGAGGTCGCGGGGAGGAGAAAGATTTAGTTGGTAACAGGAAGGTGAGGGACAGTCCAGCACTGAGGTCCTGAAATGGTTTTTAGTAATTATATGAAGCTAATACACTTATGTTTAAGGGACACATAGCTAAAATAGTTTTAAATTTCAATCTTACACTTCAATTGTCCCATCCTAAAAATCTAGATCGGTTTCCATTCTGCCCTCACAATGTGCTTCAAAGTGTGTTTTGTCCCCTCGGTGGATGGATGGAATCCTGTGTCGTGGACATTGCTTTGTCCCCGCTGTACAGGTTCCAAACAGATAAGGTCAGTTAAGAAGGGCTGTTTTGTTTCAGAGTCCTGTGTTTGGATTTCAAATGTTGGAAGCAGGGGATTTTCCATGGCATTAGATTTGTTGGAACAGAAAAGTCAAGTTTTGGAATGAAACTGCCTAGGACTTCTCACCAATTCTGGCCCGAATGAATTTTGACTTTAGGAAACAAACATTCAATTCCATTCAAATTGCTTAAATAACATTTATTGAGCAATAGCTTTCACAGAGCAGGGTGATAGGCTCCATTTGATTAAATTATTATTTTTACTGAGGAGGCCACAGGTTTTTACTTTTAGACAATACAGTAGACTACTGCCATACAGTGTATAACTTTTAGCAATACAACTGATGAAATCGACAGAAAAAAATACCAAGCCAATAAAATGTGAGTCAGTAAATATTGACTATGTATATACTTAATTTTCTTCACTTATATTTTCATGTAAAATTTTATTACTGTGCAACTTTCTCCTTATTTTATTTCAAAGTCTGGGTGAGCAGTGGAATAATACCAGTTTTGTGTTTTCTCAGTATTTCTTTTAATAAGTATATTTAGTGCCACCTATTGGCCAAGTGGTTAATTAAAGATGAAAACCACTCTGATTATTTAGGTTTAACTAGCATTTTAATCTTGAATTATGGAACAACAGTGCACAATGAAAGAATGTTATGTAAGTATTTATATTTTGCTAAATAGTTTTAGCTTTATATTAGTTTCATGCCTTATATGTCTTTATTGGGTTTTTGTTTTCGTTTTTTAGCAGTAATTGTTATATGATGCAATGATTAAGTATGTGATTCTGCAGTCGGATTGCCTGAGCTCAAATCCCACCTCTATTATTTACAAGCTATGAGCTCTTGGAAAGGTACTTAATCTCTCTATTTCCTTTTCTGTAAAATGGAGACACAAGTTGTGAGGACTAAAACACACATGTGCGTGCACACGGATACACATGATCTCACTTTAGAATGTTGCCTGGTGCATAGTAAGCACAATAGAAATGTTGGCTACCATTATTAACAAAAATAAAATTAACCGTCGTTATTTCTTGAATATTTTCTACGTGCCAGACACTAAACCGAGTGCTTCATACACTGGACATTGACAACCACCGTAGGAGTAATTCCTGCATTAGAATAAAGGAAGATGAGGCTTGAGGAATTTAAGGGACATGCTCAATGTCATATAATTTGTCATTTGCTGAGCAGGAATGTGAAGGTAGCTCCTTCTCATGCCAAAACACATGCATTTAACTATTTCCCTATACTTCCTGTTTGGAGCACATGTTATTAATTAGCTATAATGTCCCTCTCCTAGAATAATAAAAACATTACTTAGATATGACACTGAAAAAACTGGAAGCAAGGTGTTTTTAAAAATTTATCCTAACCATTTTATGACTTTAAAATAATTTTTAATGTAATATTATTAATGTTTAAAATGTGCTATCATTACACTATTGATTTCATGGTGTATATATCTCACTACATATTTCATATCAGATTACTGGAAAAGAAGCAGCAAATAAGAGTTTATGAAGTACTGTTTCAAATTGTTTTTTTCAGAAAACATTTTATCTTCATTGCTATCGATTTGCTTTTTATAATCTTTAAAATTAGGTTATTATACACTGGCCTACGTCATAGTGTTTTTGTAAAGATTTGATATATGTTTATCTCCAAAACGTCAAACTTCAAAAACAGATGGTTTAACATACTTCACTACTATTGTAACTTTTAGCACTTTTGATTTTTAATTAACATTAAAGTATTTTACAACATAAAATACTTCTGGGTGACTTCAATGTTGTAGTATAGCAGATGCAGGAAATTAAAAAATAGAATCAAAGCATTAAAGAAAAAAAGAATAAAGTTCTCAAAAAATACTGTCACCAGAAATTATAGGGAACAGGAATCCAAGCACATCAATACGGTGTTATTGTGCTCCCTCTTGTGGTAATTGCAGAAACTGCATTCAACATATCTATCTTCAAAGACAGACACCTTTGAACCTTCCAGATTTCCATACTTCTTAAAAAAAATTATTATGGGCACATAATAGTTGTATGTCTTTATGGAGTAGATGTGATGTTTTAAAAGAGGCATACAATGTGAATTAATCAAATCAGGGTAATTGGAGCATTTAACAGTTCTTTGTGATAGGAATGTGATAGGAATATTCCAATTCTAGTCTTTTAGCTATTTTAAAGTATACTCTAACTTATTGTTGATTATAGTACTTTGTTGTGCTATCAAATATCATTCACTCTATCTATCTAACTGTATTTTTGCATCCATTAACCATCCCCACTTTATACCCCCTTCCCACTACATTTCCCATCCTGTAATGACCGTCATTCTACTCTCTGTCTCCATGAAATCAATTGTTTTTAATATTTAGCCCCCATATATGAGTGAGAACATGCACGATTTATCTTTCTGTACTTGGCTTCTTATTTCACGTACCATAATGTTCCCCAGTTCCATCTATGTTGTTCCAAATGACAGGATTTCATTGTTTGTGGCTATGTAATAATCCATTGTGTTTACCGCAATTTCTTTATCCATTCTTCTGTTGATGGACACTTAGGTTGATTTCATATGCTGGCTATTGTGAATAGCAGACAATCAAGATGGGAGTGCAGATATCTTTTTGATATAGTGAATTCCCATCCTTTGGATATATACCCTGCTATGGGATTGCTGGATCAGATGTTAGTTCTAGTTTTAGTTTTTTGAGGAACCTCCATACTGTTTTCCACAGAGGTTGCCCTAATTTACATTCCCACCAACAGCATATGATGGTTCCCCTTTCTCCACATCCTCACTAGCATTTTTTATTGTCAGTCTTTTTGATAAAAGCCGTTTTAACTGGAACGAGATGATATCTCATTGTATAATAGTTTTGATTTGCATATATCTGATGACTGATGACGTGTTCCGGGAAAACTAGATACCCATATGCAGAAGAATGAAACTAGATCCTTATCTCTCACCATGTACAAAAATCAAATCAAAGTAGATTAAAGACTTAAATCTAAGACCTGAAACTATGAAACTCCTACAAGAAAACATTGGGAAAATGCTTCAGGACATTGGTCTGGGCAAGGACTTTTTGAGTAATATCCCCAAAGCACAGGCAACCAAAGCAAAATTAAATGGGAGCTTCTGCACAGCAAAGGAAACAATGCACAAAGGGAAGAGAAAACCCACAGAATGTGAGAAAATATTTGCAAACTAGCCATCTGACAAGAGATTAATAACTAGAATATATAAGGAGCTCCAACAAGTCAATAGGAAAAAATGAAATAATCCGATCAAAAAATGAGCAAAGGATCTGCATAGACATCTGTCAAAAGAAGATAGATGTTCATACTTTTTGGAGAATTATTTGGCCACCATCATTGTCACAAGGCACAATCAATTGATGTGGCATAAATGGCTCTTACTCTATCATCAATGTTTAAGGAAACAAGCAAAGGAAGAACTTAAGATCCCAGGGTCGATCTGAAGAGCTTTATTCTGGCATTTCAAAGCCACAGACTCGCCCCGTCTGCAACAAAGTCCACGCACCAAAAACCAGCAGGCACCGCAGCTTCAACTAGAGTTTTATTCCTGTTTATTGAGAGAAAGTGGTTTTTATGGGACAATAATACAGTAGAGGGAGGATTAAGTCGGGGCTCCTAGTTGAAGAATATACGAGAGCTGTCCAGAATGTATCCAGCCATGTAAAATGAAAAATATATTAACAATGACTGGATACTTTCTGGACAACCCTCATATATGGAAAGCAAATAAGGATTCAAAAGAATGTTACATACCAATGTTTAAGCGAATTTGTTATTTTTAAAGAAATCCTGACTATTGCTTATGTTAATTCTAATTCCTTCCATCCAAAGCAGCAAAAGCTTTTTGACTGTTCTATTCAAGTTTCAAATCTCCAATAACATTTTTTAAGCCTGAGGCGTGGGGGTGCGGTATGAAGACAATGGCTTTCCTCCCCTTGCGTGAGAGTGTATATAGCAAAGTCATCCGTGTGTTATTATTTTATTAACGGTGGCCAGCATTTGGTCCGTAGGATGCTAGTAGGTTGCCTTTGAGGAAAGAGTAAACTTAAATATTCAATATGTTATTATATCAAGGGGATAGAACCTTTTAGGTCAAGAAATATTCCCTACATTTTTGTTATTACTCCTCAATTTTTTTTTTTTAAAAATGAGTACTTCAATAAAATTTTCTCTTCTACGACAGGTCATGTGCATCTTAGAAGCCTTCGGACATGCCAAGACAACACTTAATGATTCGTCCAGTTGCTTCATAAAGTATTTTGAGTTGCAGTTCTGTGAGAGGAAAAAACATTTAACTGGAGGTAAGTGTGCAATTAGCAAATGGAGATTTCCTGGTGCCAGCGGAGGGCAGAACAGCAGTGGCTGAAGGAATGGTACCAAATGAAGCAAATCGTCACTTTCCTGCATGTTTTAGATAGGCACACGGTGGACAGAAGCCAGACAGAAGCCAATGCAGGGAAGACAAAATCTATTCTTCCTCATGGCTGCATTTAGAAACTTCTTGGGATAATTCTGGAAAGTTTTCACTATGTTAAAACAAGGATCAACCCTCAGGGACACAGATGGGTGTGTGTACCTGAGATACCAGGTTATAAGCTCTAAATTTTTCATTATTATGAATTGAAACATATTCTCAAATGCAAACTGCACCTTCTCAAGATGATTATTGTGTGAACTGCATAATGCGCAGCCAAACCCAAACCAAAAATGCTGAAATGGATCATCCCAGCTGAGCACAGAAATGAACTCAATCAAATAAATTATAACCTTAGTATACAACTTCTTCACATAACACATATTGAGATACATTTTAAGTAAAATGGAATCCATATTTTAAGATGATTGAATTAACACAAATCCAAACATCAAAATAGTCATCAAACTAAACCCAAACAAAATCTGTTTCTTGTTTGATTTAAATATTTAATGTATATTTTATGAAACTCCTTATTTAAAATTCAACTAATTTACAATTCACCTAAGATTTTACCTCTTTTTAATCAACACAGATTATCCATGCAAATTAATAATGTAAATACAATTGTAGGTGGAATATCTAATCTACCTGGAGGAATCAACTGTTTAAAATATCTTTTGCAACAGCTGTCAGCATCCAAATATTTCCTAACTATAAATGATTTTTGAAAGAACTCAATTTTATTTGGCTTTTTAAAGTTACTCTATCTTCCCTGCCAGAAATAAAAGTTAGTTTTGATCATAATCTAGAAACAAAAATGTTGTGCTTTGCAGCAAGTGTATATCAAAATAAAATTTCTACTGAATGGGACTTGATACATAATATGTATGAAAGGAATATGAGAAGATAGTTTTAAATATTGAAGTTGGAGGGTTACATTATACAATAGGAAAGGTTTTTGTTTTTAAATACATGGCTTAGAATTCTGAAGCTCCCACTCCCGGCCCCCTTTAGAAAGACCTCATAGGAGACTCTTGAGTCACAAACTGGTTTTCAGGTCTTAGTTTGGTAACACCCCAGTGAGATGCTGGTCCAAGTGCAAGGCCCAGAATTCCCCCTTTAACGATGAGCACGGTTTTCCCTCTGAGCTCTCAGCGACTGGTGGGCTGTAGGCATGAATCGTCCCTAAGTGGGTGGAAGTTCCCCAGGGGTGGGAAGCTAAAACGTTAAAAGCTGCAGGTCCCAGCACTTTGCCACTCAAATGTGTGGCCCAGGGACAAGGGCTAAGTTGTAACTTGGGAGTTTGTTATCTCAGGCCCCATCCAGACAGGCTGATAGAGACTCTGCGTTTTAACAAGAGTCCCAGGTGATTCACGTGGGCACTGAAGTCTGAGAGTGCCAAGGAACGCAGGCCACTGTCGTTCATGCGCAGTTAGCACCTAGCGGAAAGCTCTTTTGGGATTTCGCTAGCATGGCATTTTTCTCAGTTCAATGTCTCCGTTATCTGGGGCGGCAGATACACAGTAACTGGCTTCTGAAGATTTTATCCATTCCTGGTTTGGTTTCTTTCTTCCTCTCCTTCCCCTCCTTCCTTCCTGCCTTCTTTCCTTCCTTCTTTTTTTCTTTCTGTTTTTTTTTTTTTTTTTGATAGAGTTTAACGTGCCCTTTTCTTTAGAAATATTAACCCGGAAAATAATTATATACTCATATTAAAAAGAACTAGAAAATTCTGCGGCACACACGGAGCCTTCTGCTAATGAGCAATCCCCATTAGCAAGCGGTCCCACGCACCTTTGGCACCGACCCGCAGCTCGCTCTGAGCCGCTGGTTCAGGCAGCGCACTGCGCGACTATCCTGCATATTCATGCATATTCATGCATATTCATGACCACGAGCCCGAAGGAGTGCAAGATCCTGAAAAGTCTTCTGAATCATGAAGGAGCTAAAAGCATAAATTCAATGTCATTTCAGCACTTGGTATAATTTATTCTTCTCTTATAAAAACAGCATTCCGGGCGTCCACGAAAGGTGTTCTCCACGTTGCTCCACGTTCCATATGGCTTCGCTACCCGTTCTGTTCTCCTAATTAGCGTCCTTAACCCATTTCCTATCGCCTACGGGTGTTTGTTTGATAGCTTTCTGCTGTGTTCTTTCAAAAATTTGGCCAAATGATTTGATGATTGTTCTTTATGGTTTTTTTTTTAAACTGCTTAAAAGTTTAAAACAACAACAACAACAACAACAACAAAACAGTGCTATTTGAGACGCATGACTGGAAGTGTGATGCCTGGAACACACGCGCTGGAGCCACAGTGCCCTGCAGGGGTCAGACTGGGAGCTCAGTTCCTTGTTTCCTGTATTTCAGAAGAGCAAAGGAAGATGCTCACAGAATGTTTATCAGGAGAGGGAAAGTTCAAGTGTCATGTTTTTGAAATTAAGTGTTGACAAAAATAAAAAGGTTTACACTGAAAAAGAAAAGACTCAAGGGGAACATGACAAGTTTCTTCAAACATTCCCTGCCGCGGGGAAAGCGTCGTGAGTGCAGAGATAGGTAACGCATACTCCAAAGAGCTGGCAGCTGTTTCAGAGTGGGAACCTCTTCACCTGATCACAGAACCCCAGTGTGTGGCCTCCTGTCGGCCACGTGTTTCTCACCCCAAAAGTGGATATGCACAAGCAAGACAAAGGAACACACACCCGAGTGCCAAAAATAGTCCTGCCCAAAACAGGAAATTTGGAGTAGGTTATTTTAAAGATGCTACCTAGAGCTCCACATTCTCTAAGTACAAATAGGAGGTGTCCTGTTAAATGTAGAGTATGTTAGCATTCGAGAGCTGCTATAACAAACCAACACAGACTGGGTGGTTTAAAACAACAGAAATTTGCTGTCTCTTGTTCTGGAGGCTGGAAGTCTGGAATTAAGGTGTCTGTAGAGCCATGTGCTCTGGACTTCTTTGGGGAAGGGTTGGAAGATCCTTCCTTGCCCATCCCTGCCTTCTGATGGTTGCTGCCAACCCTCTGTGTTCCGTGGCTCATAGCTGCATTAATCCAATCTTCGCTGCTCTTGACATGGGGCCTTCTCCTCGTGCCTGTCATCCTCTTCTTCACAGACACAAGTCGTGTTGAATTAAGACCACCCTACTCCAGTATGACGCCATCCTCACTTGAGCACAATAGTTTCCCTTTATCTAGGCTTAGCTTTTCAGTTACCCTTGGTCAATTGTAGTGCAAAAATATTCAATGGAAAACTCCAGAAATAAACAATTCATAAGTTTTCAATCATGTGCTCTTCTGAGTAGCATGATGAAATCTGTGTCCTCCTGCTCTGTCCAGCCCAGGACTTGAATCCTGCCTTTGTCCAGCACAACCACACTGTCTACACTGCCTGCCTGTTAGTCACTTAGCAGCCCTCTCAGTTAACAGTATTGTTAATTGTTAATACTGTTGCAGTATTGCAATGTTTGTGCTCAAGTCACCCTTATTTTACTTAATAATGGCCCCAAAATGCAAGAGTAGTGATGTTGGCAACTTGGATGTGCCAAAGAGAAGCAAGTCATAAGGTGAAAGTTTGCAACTTAATAAGAAAAAAAATTGCATGCTGAGATTGCTAAGAGGTACGGGAAGAAAGTATCTCTCCTAGCAGGTGAAATTGTGAACAGTATATTGTTATAAATGTTCTATTTTTTCATGAGTTATTGTTGTTAATCTCCTATGGTGCCAAGTTATGAATTGAACTTTATCATAGGTATATATGTATAGGAGAAAAATGTGTCTATAGGGTTTGGTACTATCCTCAGATTCAGGCATCCACTAGGGGTCTCAGAGTGTGTCCCCTGCAGACAATGGGGGGCAACTGTAGCTTGTTATTAATGCTCTTTCCAAACAAGCTCACATTCACAGGCCTTGGGGATGAGGACTGTTCCCCCATATATATGTTCGCAGGACACAATTCAACCTGCACTGGAGAGTCAGGGGAGACCCACTGTGTCAGCTTTTACTTTTCAAAATTATTTTCAGTTTAAAAATAAATATTATCACTATTCAAAAAAAAATAGGCCTTGAAAACTTTAAAAAGCTATTAGTAAAAGTGATACTTTTTAATAATTTCATCTGTTACCAAGACTCTTTTTATGAAAGAAAAATAAAAGATGCATTAATTTAAACTACACAATTTTTAAAGAGAGCTGAGTCATTCAAATCAGTCTCCTGTAAAAGCCTTCTGAATTTTAAGTGTTCACTAAAATGTTTATCAAATTGGAGGAAAGCCATTATATCTAAAACCAGGTCAAATAAATGTATATTACAGGTTGATTTTATACTTTATGGTAGACTGTATTTTTTTAAATTATCAACATTTATGAAATAGTTGTCACCATATTATTGGACAGGCAGTATTATCATAATAATTTTAAAATTGATAAATGCTGTATGTTTCCCTTATTGTTACTATTAGTTATACTTTTATAATTTAATATTGATTGTTTCATCAGGGATACAACCGAAAATTATAGTATTTAAAATATCATACTCACTTTTATGAAACATCAGTGATAGATAAGGATCATTTCTTATTTTGGAGAAAATTTAATTAATAAATAACATTCTAATTTGTCTTCCAGCCCAGGTTTTGTCCCCATCTGATTATTTGCTTTACAAAATAATTATTCTAGGCTCCCTGGTGTATATACCAGCATCCTTCAGGACTGAGTGTCTTGTAAAACATCTTGCTATCACCCCCAGATAAGTTTACAGGAAGTTAATGTATAAATAAAAGGAAAACTTTGCCAATAATGACTTGACTTAGCATTAGTTGTGTAGTACATTTCATTTGAGACTTTAGGTAATTTGCTAATATTTTTATCTGAATTCCTAGTAATTTGTGTTTTTCATCCAGGAATGCAAAGAGGTTTACATGGTATGACATATAAGTCCACTTATGAAATTAATGGCAGACAGTGTAATAGATATCTAGTTCCCAGTTCTTTCTCTTATGATCAAGTTCATTCCTTGCCTTATAGGGGAATAAAAATAAAAGGGTAAACCCACAGCTAATGGAGACAGGGCACACTGTATGGGGGAAGGACACAGTTGTGGTCCTGGCTTGAGCAAGGCAAATGCATTTCATGTAACCAAAATGTTTGTACGCCCATAATATCCTGAATTTAAAAAAAAAAAAAGATTACTTTGCTGACACCTACTGCACAGGGTCTTACACAAACATGCAAACATGGAACACAAGTAAGGCAACAAGATTGCCTATTCTAAGTGTGATACATGAACTATTTTTTAAAGAATAAAATGAATAGGTTTAACTAAAAAAATATAAAAAAATAAAAGGTCATTCACTTTAGACTATCTACAAATTGTTATATATTACACAAAGCTGTTACAAAACATGCACCAATAAAATAGAAAAATATACTATATTTCTTCATTCTTGTCATCAGCTAATCACTTTATTGTTTGTAAATCTTCAAATACATGTGACAATGATGTTCTCAGTTGGCTCTTGGTTATTTTAATTTGTTCACAAGTCACTTCCTTCTTGGGAACTCCAAGTTACAAAGCTATTTTCATGTAAGGAAGTTCAGCACAGTAGAAAAGGGACCTCCAGACAAATCTCAACTTGGCCTTCGGTTGTGACACCCAGTGAATGCCGCTTACCTCTTTTCCCAACTACCAAATTAGGGGCCAGACCCCACGCTCTCCTGTGTTTCTTTCAGCTGTGTTTCACTTAACTGGAAATACACCATTTTTGAAGTTGACTATCATTCTTATGATAGAAGGTATAAATGGTTTAACAGATCCGCCTCTGAAAGAGATAAAGACAGTGGTGAGAGAGGAATTGTGAACGTTGGCATCAGCGCATCTTCATAAACTTCTACACTTGGCTAAGAGAGCTTGTGAGCAGACCATCGGACTAGGCATGTCCCAAATCCCACTAGGCAACTAGGTATTCAAAACTGAAACATTCTGTTTATTGAAGATAAATCTTAGCTACTGACCAGGTGATTTTTCAAACAATGAAGTGATTTCCTCTTCTGGAATATTTATTATTGAAGAGAATTCTATTTACCAAAAACTGATTGAAGGACTTTTAGAAGGTCACCACATTCCAGGAAACATAGTGTTTTACTGTCCTGTATGGCTACCTTGGGTTAGGGGATGGTCTCTTTCACTGATATTTTCTTTTTCCTTTCTTATACTTTCCTATACAGCTTACTTGTTAAAAACTGGTAGAAATTGAGAGTCCATAAGATCACACTTTTAATTGTATCCATAACGTGGAGGGTGCCAAATTCATCGACATCAGCCATGTATTCAGCTAAGTTGAAAGACAGGTGTTTGTAGGGTTCTAAGTTCCTTAGCTCCTTGGGCAGGTACACAGTCACTAGAGCCACTGCTGCCTGGCTCTTTTCCTATACAGTCCATGGCCTTGGGCAGCTCAGTGACTTCTGTGTCTCATTTTCCTCTTCTGTGTAGGGGCATAATCATCACCACAAACTCCTAGGGTCCCCATGAGTACTGAAGGTGGTAACATTGCTCTTTAAATCACTCATCTTTTCTTCTTTTTCTTTCACTTTTATTTCAAATCTTAGATTCTCCCTTTCCCAGAAATATGCTGGGGGGACTACAAAGGGAGAGGGACCCAGAGTCCCTGTGCAGGACGGGAAAAGTATTTGTCTCTTGTTCTTTTCTGTGCTCTAAAGACATGTAAGTCTGTTTAAGTTTGAAACTGAAATTTACTAGCAATAGGAAAAATCTTCCGATAAATATGTAAAGCCTATGCTATCTACTTATGAAGCTCAAACTTTAGAGTTAGCACAAATGAGATGAAAAGTATATCGGGGCCTTTGCCTTGTGTTTTTTTCCAAATCTTGATTTTAAATAAGCAAATCAGAGATATAATAAGAGATAAATAATCATCTTCATTATTATCAACATTAACCTTGGCATTACCTGCTTGATTGTACACTCCTCTCTTAAAAGTTTCAGAGTGCTTTAATGCATCTTAGCTTGCATGAAGAGCAGCATATTTTATGGCAGACAGCCTGAGCTTTGGAGATAAGCCACTTGGGTTCAAGTGCGAGAAGACCTGCAGCAGAATTTAAATGAGGCAATGTTGACAAGGCCCCCAACATGGTATCTGGTATGCAGTAGGTGCTTTAATTGATAGCACCTTCCTCTTGGAGTCCAGAGGAAGCCTGAGTCATTTCTGTCTTTTCTTCCCCATATCAGGGATGGGGAAGAATGAAAGGAAGGGTGTGTGGAAATTGGCAGAGTCAGGTGCAGGTATAACAACCCATCCCTTTGACTCCTAGGGGAGGCACTTTCACTCACATGTCACGGCTCCTAGTATTAATGGTCACGAAGAATGAGGTGAAAAGAAACGCGTAGGTGTAAAAGAGAACATATTTGCCTATATTAATTAATCAATAGTATGCTATTGGTGATTGCTAATTGAAGGCATGATGGGGCTTTCTGGGAACAGGTCCTGACAGGTAATGTATCTATAAGTAGATGGGTGGATCAGGATGACAGTGGATATTAGAAGTTTCTGGAAAGACAGGGGCAGGAATTTTTCTTTCTTGGAAAGAGAGGACAGTTTATTTCCCTCACTTCCTTTCATAATGGACAAAAATTGATATCTCTCTATAAAATATTTTATTGCAAATTATGTTGTATATAATGTGCAAATATATATATATATTTTCAGTGCCAAAATTTTTAGGGAAAGATATATTCATATATAGATACTTATAGAGGCATAGAAGTATATTTCTAGTCAAGAATATTTCAGACATAAAAAAAGAATATTTCAGACATAAAAGAGCTTTTAAAACACAGAAGTCTTGAGAAGTCAAGAAATCAATCAGTGGAATGTTTCTTTCTGCGCATGGACACTTGCATGAATGAGGACTGAACCTCTTTAACTGAGAACCCATCATTTCCCTTCCATTATTACAATTTCATTTCAGGAACAACAGAAAGATCTGCCTTTTCTCTATCTTGAAGAACATTAACAGCTTCATGACAATTTGAATTTTTGGCTGTCTTTTATTTGCTTCCATCCGAAAGCTCATTCAAGACATTTTTTTTTTTGAAATCCTGCTGATCAGAATCCTGCTAATCCACAGCAATTCTATTCACTGCGGGAGATGAGATAACCAGATTGATTAATAATTATACTGTTTTTGAATTTAAATGAAAGGTATTGAAGTGACTTGATGATGTGGCATTTGATTAGCTTTGAATACTTGTCTAAGCTAAGCTTGTCTGTTGGCTGGGACAAGTGGATGTCAGCCAACCCTTTCTCCAAGTGCAGGGGCCTGATGAGCATTTAGTCCTCCATTCCCCCCTGATGTTTTATGCTTGAAGACCAGCAAAAAAAAATGGAAGGGAGCAATCATGGCAGTTTATTTCAAATGTGTGCAGATTTAAAAAAAAATACTCTTGAGCAGTAAATTACTTCAGGATTATTATTATTAATATTAAACAGAAAATGTTTTCAACAAATAATTTATTTAAGAAGAAAAAAGCAAAAGGAAATAAAAAATTAAAACCTCAACTTAAAATTACCACCTGATCAATGCAGAGACGTGTGCACACACATCACACACGCACATGCACACCCACCGACGTTTCTTACTACTGCAGAACCCAACACCACCCCATTCTAATTTTAACATCACCTTTAAGTTTTAAGGTCACTAATTAAAGAGATATTTTGAAAGAAGCTTTCTTTATGTACCCATAAAAACTTTTCTAAAAAGTTATAAGGGATATTACTTATTAAGAGATATTAATTCTGATTTTTTAAAACTCTGATAATAACTCTGATTAGTTAAATTGACATTTACTAAATGAGCCAGAGGCAAAGCACTGTAAATAGTAGTTCTGGTTATTACAGTAGATTTGTTGCATAAAACTAAAATTGGGTGATCTCACATTTTTGCTTTTAGGGGCTGGTCTCTAGAATAATTCTTAGCAGATTCATTATACAATTTTTTTATAGTTAAAATGTAGGAAATAATTAAATTCATTTGCCTTCCTAACAACTGCCATTCTTTGTCACCGCCACCCAATAATATTGATGATGGATTCTTACTTCAAAGAGGACAACTACAGTAATCCACATTTGCATTTGCAAATCAAATATACAATTGTTTAATTATCATTCATAATAAGAATAAACTTATATTCAAGTAAAAAGATGCTCCAGAAACAATAGAAATTTTATAATGCCAAACATACGGCCATAATTTTGATTAACACTAGCTTCTGTATTGCCAGTCCTAATCTGTAAAGCAAAATTGAGGTTGTGATTCCAATATTACTTTCTTCTGGTATTGTTGGTATTGTTCAACTACCATGAAACAAATTTCAACACCATATATTTATATGGGTTCTATTTTGTTTTCTTTTGTGAAATTTTGCAAGTAGAGGATCAAAATAATAAACAGTAGATATTAGTCCTATTACTACACATGTGAAGTCACAAGTAAATAGGAAGAGGAATAAACACTATTGACACTGGGCACGAATTACTTTATAGACACATCACCTACCTCACGTCCTAATTGGGTTATAAACTTTACTGTTGAAGTATCTGTTTCATTATCTGTCACTATGATATAATGCATGATTTAACTCATTTTTATAATTTTAATATAGGCCTTGAAATTTCCTAAATTATATTTCATTCATTAAATTCTATTTGCATAAATTCAAGTTACATTTTCCTTTGGTTCAGTGGGTTTTTTCCAGTGTCTTCAGCAGTGAGGAGAGATCATTGTCTATATCCCTGGGCCTTAAGGGTGCAGCCATATACAATTCTGATCTGGTTGCTAGTAATGTTTGTCAGTGACTATAGCAGAGCTGTTTATAAACAATATATATTAATATATAAAATAGCAGCGTGGATGGAGCTTTCAAATGTGAGACATTAATGGAGAAAAATTCTATACCTTTGTTATAGGCAACAGCAAGTCTTATTTTAGATTTTATTTGTTCATTAAAGTTTGATATTGAATATGGGACAAGGAAAGGATGTCCCCTCTCACTATTTATTTTCAGCCTCATACTGGAAATACTTGCTAATGCAATAAGACAAGAAAATGGAGAGAAAAAACAGATTAGGAAGAAACAAATCAAACAGTCTTTGCAGATAATATGATTGTCATGAAGAAAATCTGAAAGAACTAACAAAAATGCTTCTTGAACTAATACGTGATTACCGGAAGGTTGCATAATATAAGGTTAATATACACAAGTCATTCACTTCATTCACTTTCCTATATACCTACAATGAATAATTGAAATTTGAATTAAAAACATAATATCATTTATATTAATTCCAAAAAAGTGAGATACATAAGTATATATCTAACAAAATATTTGTAAAATCCATATGAGGAAAACTAAAATTTGTGATGAAATAAATCAAAGAAAATTTAAATAAATGGAAATGGATAGGAAGATTCAATATTGTGAAGATACAGCAATTAATTTCCAATTGATCTATAGATTCAACAAAATCCAAAAGAGTTACTTTGTGGATAACAAAAAACTGACTCTAAAACTTATGTGTAGAGGCAAATCCAGAACAACACTGAAGAACAAAGTTGAGGACTGACTGGACCCAACTTCAAGACTTACTATAAAGCTATAACAATTAAGATAGTGTGGTATTGGTGAAATAATAGTCTAATGGGTCAATTAAACAGAAAAAAACATGAATAAATAGGTGCACACAAATATATTCACCTTATCTTGATTAAAGGAACAAAGACAATTCAATGGGGGATAATCTTTCAAAAAATTATACTGGAACAACAGGAAATCTCTGCAAAAATAAATGAATCTAGACATGGAGATTTCACAAAAATTAACTCAAAATTTATTATAAACCTAAAGGTATAAAGAAAAACATAAAAATTTTAGTAGATGACATAGGAAAAATTCTAGGTAATCTTGGGTATTGACTCTTTAGATACAATACCAAAGGCACAATCTGTGACATAAATAATTAATAAGTTAAATCTTATTAAAATTTAAAATTTCTGCTCTGTGAAAGACATTGCTAAGAGAATGAAATGAAAAGCACTGACAGGGAGAAAATATTTGCAAAACATATATCTGTTAAGGGATTACTATCCAAAATATACAAAGCACTCTTAAAACTCAGCAATAAAAAAGAAGATGCAGTTTAAAAAATGGACAAAATATCAAATAGACATCTCACCAGAGAAGATACAGAGATAACAAATAAGATATGAGATGTTCAACATCATATGTCATTAGAATATTTAAAATTAAATCAGTTAGATACCACTATACACTTATCAGAATAGCTAAAATCCAAAACACTGACTACACCAAATCCTGGGGAGGATGTGTAGCAACAGGAGCCATTACTCGTTGCCTTTGAAATGTAAAATGCCACCGCCACTATGGAAGACAGTGTGGCAGTTTCTACACAGTCTTACCATAGGAACCAGGAATCATGCTCTTTTGAATTTACCCAAATGAGTTGAAAACTTACATCCACACAAAATGTGACATAAATGTTTACAGCAGCTTTACTCATAGTAGCAAAAACTGGAAGCTGACAGCATGTCCTTTAATGAGTGAATGGATAAACAAACCGTGGTACACTGATACAGTGGAATATTATTCACTGATAAAAAATGAGCTAATAAGACACAAAAAGCATGAACGAACCTTAAATGCATATTACTAAATGACAGAAGCCAGTCTAAAATGGCTACACACATGTACGAGTTCAACTATACGGCATTGTGCAAAAGACAAAACTACAGAGACAATAAAAAGATCAGTGGTTGCCAGGGGTTAGGCCAGAGGGATGAATGGGTAAGTGGAGTACAGAGGATTTTTAGATGTTTAGGGCAGTGAAACTATTCTATAGGATACTATAACAGTGGATCCCTGGTGATATACTTTTCTCTAAACCCACAGAACTGTACAATACAAAGAACGAAGACTAATGTGAACTATGGACTTTAGTTAGTTAATAAGAATTCGTCAATTTTGACAAATGTACCATGTTAATAAAATATATTAATAATACAGAAAACAATGGATTAGAGGTAGTGGAGAAGGGGGCTATACTGGAACTCTTGGTATCTTCTGTTTAATTTTTCTGGAAACCTAAAGCTGCTCTAGAAAATAACGTCTATTAATTTTTTTAGAAATGTCTCTGCTGGAAAAGAAGCTGCATTATTATATCTTATGATTAATTAATATGTGTAAATTTATGGAAATGAAACTAATAATGCCATTTAACAGAATCCCTTTTCTTTTCTTAACCAGCCAGAATTTATACATATATGCTAGAGAAATCCAGACTTGTTTCACAACCTCTTGGCCAGAGCAATTTTCTCATTTTCTACTTGTTAATGGATGGGTTATCTGCTGAAGAAAAATACGGACTTCACCTTAATAATTCATATGCACACCGGTGAGTGACTAAGCGTTTTCTGTCTAAAGCTTCTGCCTTCAAACTGTGGTGGCAATTTACAGTCTCACATTGTCTTCGTACTTCTCAGAGTGGAAATGTGATTAATGGTGATTAAAAGATAATCATTGGATACTATTAGAGCCATCCATATAATAAGGTTATAAATGTTTATTGAATGTTTAGGTGAAATTGCATGTGTGTGCGTGTGAACCTGTACTCCTATTTGACTAGTTTTTAAATCAAAATAAAAAATATGAGTGTATATGCAAACTCCCCCTATTCCTTTTGAGTATTTTGGACCCAACATTGGGTTATGCATTCCTAGTCTTTGGTCCTCTTTTGAAATAATGGAAAATATTGTTTGAGAAAGTATCATTCCTAAGCATCAGGTGAGGTTACATAACACATTAAGATGAACAACATATGTAAACTGAGAGGCTCCTTTTCTTCGCTGGGGGCAGAAAGCGTTTGTGATAAAATGAGGATGCAGTGGTCCTGGGATGATGCTGGAGTGAGAGGCCACGTAGAAGTGAGCTGAAGAGTGTCTCCTCAACGTGTGCACTTCTGCCAGCTGCCTCGCCCAGTGTGTCCCCCCGCAGAAGGACTGGTCCAGATTTGGATTAGGATGAGAATTATAAAAGAAAAGAGTAGTAAACCTAATCCAGAAGAGAAGCTGGTGAGAAAATGTAGCAGGAGAGAACTAGATCTGGACCCAAACTCACCAGCGAGTTCAGTGGCCAGGGCTGGGGGAAAGAGACCCTGGAAGAGACGTGAATTTACCTCAGGTGATGCTAACACCAGATCTGTGGTTTCTCAGGTGTTCGTTATGGATCTTTGAGAATGGTGTGAGTTTGCTGTAGGAGAAAGCACACTCACATGCACACACAGATAGCCGAGACGGTGGCGGAGGCCACAGTGGTGGTTGACAAGACAGATGCCTGGGGCTTTCCCCATGGGTCAGCCCTGTTGACACTTGCATGGGCTGCTTTATGCCTGCGGAAAACGATCTCCAGTTCCTCTCTGTGTTGCTGTGTTCTTTCTTCATCTTAATTCACCCTATTCTGGTGGAGGAGACATTAGCCGTTGTGTTGGTAGTAGTCAAAGTGACAGGAAGTAAAACAAAGTTGGGGATGGAGATGGAGGTGGGTGTCCTGCTTTACGTGGGTTAATTGGGAGGGCTCCTTTCTAGTGGCACCTGGTGTGCAGACACCTGAGAAGGCCACGCAAAGATCTTGTGGTGGGGGTGGGGGAATAGTGTCCAAGATGGGCACAAATTTGGTGTTTGAGGAATATCTTGAAGGCCTGTAGTTGTGACTAGAGACCCGTGGGCAAGAGGGAGAAGAGTAGACAGGACACAGAAAGGACGACATAGTCAGAAATCCGGGTTCCATTCTGAGCTGACGGGAGGTGACGGAGGTTGTCGGGACGGAAGGGAACTGGTTTCACTCTGAAGATGACTCAGCGTCTGTGGAGATGCCGCTGTGGTGGGCACAGCCGGAGCAGGGACTGTGTGGAAATTAGAGGCAGTTCGGCACCAAGGGCGCAGCGGCAGTGCAGGCGGGAGGAGGGTGAGACCCAGGGTGTGTGTGAGGACGGGAAGTCAGGCTTTGATCGAACATGGGATGTGAGGAAAAGAGACAGGCAAGAACAATTCTGTGGCTGTGGCCTGCACAACGCATGGTGCCCTTTGCAGTGTGTCAGGGCTAGGAGAGAAGCTGGGTACCTGGGGAGGAGCTGTGTAGCCAGAGAAGCCGTTGTGCTGCTTCTGACGGGTCAAGATGGAGACCCCTGTTGGAAATGGGGTGGAGGTGGCAGGCAGGAGCTGGAGCCGTGAGGTGTTTCCCAGGTGATGGGGTCAATGTCAGGCTGATCTCTGAGAACCGGTGGGAGAAGCGACCCATCGTCTGTCCCACTGTTGCTGGAGGTGTGCACATGGTAGGTGGGGCTGGGGAAGACAATGAATTGGTCATAGCCCAATTTATCATTGCGTTACTAATCACCGTCATTAAATTTCAGTGAAAATGCTGCACCCAGTGGTGTAGGTACAGTTGTGTAGGTACAGTTGTGTAGGTGTAGGTACAGTTGATCATGTTGAGTAGGAGAAAAGTAGTCAAGACATTAAAAAATAAGAATGGTGTTTTATTTAAAAAGAAAGACTACTTTGATGTTTACCATTTCCAAAAACTAGAAAAGAAATTTAGAAGAAAAAGAAAACCTTAATATTGAAGTGTGGCAGCCCAGGCAAAAGTGATAGAAACATAGAAACTCCAAACTTCCAGAATATTAGAAATATTTTTTATCAAATTCCTTCATGTTATAAAGGAGGAATTCAAAGCCAGAGACAAGAAGAAGCTTGTACTGAAGTGAATAAATTATGCAACAGCAGTATTGACAAAACCTGTTACCCGAGATTAACTTTTGATTTTTCTACTTTGAACATCTCTAATTGAACATGTCCTTCCAGGGAAAAAACATCAGATTGGATACTATGGGCTGCGTTTTGAGGCTAGTCTGTGAAGAAGAAAAGTTCTTTGCTCTTCTACGCTCTCAGTCTTTCTAACAAGCAAAAACTCAAAGCCTATAGCACATACTTAGTTTCGAGGGTGAATGTGTGTCTGTGTGTGTCTTTATGTGTGTGCAGGAGGGTGTGTGCTTGGCATTGCAGACATAGAGCTACTGAAGAATAAAAGACAATAATCTAATCTACCATTCAAAGAAACAATTTGACTTCTTGATCTGTGGTTTGCATGAGTCTTTTGAAGTATGTGAGTGTGTGGGAGAAAACAAGGATTTCTTTATTAAACCTCAATTCTGACATTCATTTCTCTTTGCAAAAAGAGAGTTTGGAATCATTTAGGCTATTTAGAAAGTCAAACAGTCAGGGGTGACTTTATGAGGAGCTCCAACAGGAAAGAACTCAGGAAAATTATGAATAATTCAATTCTCTTGAACAAAGCAGTTATTTTATTAAAATGTATTCTTAATATCAAATGGGTTCAAAACAACATTTTCCAATGAAAATATACACCACCACTCCAGATTCATAAAGATATCAACTGGATTATTTGTACAATGAGAATTCCATAGAAAAATATATTCTTTAATAATAAAACAAGCTGTTTTGCAAATTATATTATATATATCACAGTATTTTTGTGATTCATGTTACATGGGTCTTCTCACATTTATAATATTGGCGGATCCTCTCACTTTACAATGTTGGTCAAGTTTGAGGAGTTTATATGAGTTTGTATTTGAATGTGGGTTGGGATCTCATCTTTTCTTTAGTAACTGTGAATATTGAGTCTCATAATTTTGGAAATCGTTTGGCTTGTTTACAATCAGAAATATAGATCTGAATTTTCTAGCTTTCTAACCTTTCACAAACTGACTATCCTTCTGGGTCTTCTCCTTAAAATTGGTGCTCATAGGCTATTTATAAAGTGCTTAATACCGTGGTAGTATACTAGTATATTAAGAATGCCATATATATATATATATATATATGCACATGCATACACACAATGTATACACATATATTATATATGTATGCTATCATTGAGTGTTATTATCATCACATCTACTTACCTGATTTTCTTTAAAAAGATGTTGATCTTTCTATTAAATAGAACAAACCAGCCTATACATTACCATCTGAATACAGCATCTCTTTGCTGGTTCACTTATTCCACAGTGGAGCTTATAGTGAAATTTTGATGAGGTATTAATATGTTGACTCTTAAAGTAAACACTACAAAAGAAATCACAAGCCTGCTTCCTTCAAGTTCATCTGTCTCTTCTTTTTTCACAACAACTCATTGCCTACATGAAACAAAATGAAATACACATGTAACGTAACTTGAGATTAAGGCATACCCAATATTTATCGTATCTTCTTATGTGATGAGATCTCCAAAGAAAAGAAAAAGGTGGTGTATCTAATGCTTTTATAATTAAAGCTACAAAAGTTGTTTCTAACTTTGACTCTGTTTTTTGGAACTAAAAGTTTTCAAAGTTTCATATAAAAATCTATGGAGAGTTATTTCGGCATTAAAAATGGATATAAAAATACTTTCCTCTTTGCAACATGGGAACAATATCTAGAAAAAGCCTAACTGTTAGAATATAAATGTTTCAGCTATAGACATCAACACTATAGCTTAATTAAATGAAAATAATATTTCTAACACTTTGTATAAGTCCCTTCCTCCACAGATTGTTAAAATAACAAGTTTCCAGGTTTGTAACATTTGAGCTGTGGTGGTACGACTGCATGTATCTAGAACTCCACAAGGTGGCGAGCTCTCCACAAAGTCAGACAGAAGCAAAACCAAAAGCCAAAACACAAACAAATAAAAAAAAGGAAAAATCACAAAAACAAATGCTTATAACTAAGTGTCTTTTTTACTTATGATTCTCCCTATATTTTACTTTTTCCCCCCTGGCTGTTTGTTTTACAGGTGCTATTTCATTTTTTTTCCCATTTTGTATGCAATATAAACATTACATCCAGGAATAAATGTAATTTATGTTTTTGGAAATTGAGATTTAATGAAACTAAATAGTCATTAATTGTTTATTTTCAACCTACTTTAAACAGTTTATATGGGTTTAGTCCCACAAAAGCTGAGCTCCTAAATCCAACAGAGTCATTCTGAATCTCTCTCAGTATCGACTAATGATGGGAATGATTGTGTCGCTGCATAATAATATTTTTCAGTAAAGGTCAGATTTTGAATTATATGCTGAAAGGAAGCAGTCGTTTGACTCAGAGCGTGTGACCTGTTTCTAACCTCGTGTGTTAGCGAAAGGAAAGGCTGCTGACTCACAGCGTTTGAACTTGTGATCCTGCCGAGGAGGGTACCTGTCACAGGGGAAGCCACGGCAATTAACTTCCAGCGAGGGCTTGTTTTTTGCTAAGACGTTTATTAAGAACATTGAATTTAATCTGAGAAAGTTCTGCATAATTTTAAAAGCAGGTGAGGGAAAACTTAAATACTATTTGAAGGCAAGTTTTCGTAATAGCTGATAGAGTAAAATGTTTACTCAGCCACACTTTTTAGGCAAGCAAAGCTTGAAGGTGCTCCGAAGACAAACACTTTACTAACTGACTCTTGTTACTAACAACCTAAATGATAGTCACAGTCATGCTCAGTGGGATTTATGGATTCCTTTCCATGCGCCAGGCATTGTCTCCCTTCGCTGGTTGAATCCTCACCCTGACTAAGCAGAGGATATGAAGCTTGTGTCCACATTGCATAGTCGAGGAGATGGAGGCTGAGATGTCACCCAGGAACCAAGATCTGAATCCAGGTCCTGCTGACTCTTACCCTCAACCCTGGATTGTCTCCCCAACAGCGCTGCCAGTAAACGGCAATCACTGCCTTTGTCGCCTTGTGTCAATGAGATTTTTTTTTTTAAAATGAAAGGGAAGGCACAAGGTCAAAGTCCGCATGCCTATGTCTTTATTTAAAATTGCCGAAGCAAAATTAATTTACAACATTCTAAGCATTCTAAGTCATCTCTAATTATTATAAAAAAACAACTCTGAGTCTTTCTTGTATCTAGTAGAATAATAAAAAAAAATGGAACTAATACAGCTTTTATTACCCTAGCTGAAGATTATAGGATAGCAGTTAGGGACAGTGTTGGACCACCTCCGTGAATGGCACGTAAACTTCACTGTGAAACACCGACAGGGAGAAGTCAGAGTCACTGGCTTTCTCGCTTCCTTACGTTCTTGGGTTATGTGACCCCACAAAAGGAAAGTGAGCAAAAACAATATGGCTATGAGGCACTGTGCTCTGCCTCTTTCATTAATCTTCAAAACCTTATGGAAGAGTTATGGGCATGCTAAATTTTATTTATAATACGTCCAAAGCACAGATATGCTACTTATCCAGGGATATTTAGCTGATATATTTAGTAAATGAAAGAGGCGAATTCCCAACCCAGATATTTTGGTTTCAGATTTTCTGCTCATCATGACTCACTCTTCGATTGGTAGTTTAAATACCTGACTCTAATACATTTAAGGACAAAAACAAGAAACAGTGGCGAGGGCGGCGGGTGCTGTGCATGGAGAAGATGACGTAATTGAAGAGAGCAGAGGTCACGCTTGCCACAGGGATGGACAGCAATCCAGAAGCTCAGATGCTGCCCCGTTCCCCACTCTCTTTCTCCTTTCTCACTCTCTCTCTCTCCCCCACCCACGAACAGACCAGTTTTACCTGCATGTGTTTTCTAACACACAGAGGAGTTACGACCACATGCGCCCTAGGCTTCCCTAATTTCGTAGCTCTAGAGAAGAAACCTGCGTGTTCTTCTCCCAAAGAGGCCATTTTGGTGGCTCACCCAGGTCTCAGGCCCATGCCCAGCCCTGAGTCAAGGGAGGGGGTGGTACCTGTGGCCCGTGAGTAGGGGTGGGAGCTATTTGACAGAAGGAGGCATGAAGGAGATTAAAGCACACACACACACACACACACACACACACACACGCACACACACACACACATGCCACAGGAAGCCCTGTGCTTTCCACTGTGTTATGCCCCAACCACCAGGAAGGTCCCTGGCTGTCCAATGAGGCCAGTCCTGATGTCAGATGCGTCATCAGGAAGCCCAAGTTGCACACAGAGTCCCTCCACTATCTGCTGAGTGACTGTGGCCAAACTTAGCACTGATTTTCCAACTGGCTAGGATAAATAGCTACTCATATAAAAGACCATCAATAGTGTAGATTTATTTCATGAAGCCTGTAGATATATTGTAATGTATTTCCATATAACTTCTATTTTTATAGATGTGTTCAAAAAAGTATATTTTATGGGGTTAAAACAGCACCATAATTGTCCCAATAAACAACGGCATTAAGTAGCTCATTAAGTATATGAGAATTTTGGTCACAGGTCCTATATTTGTTATCTTAATATACCTCAGAAATTCAGATTTCTACATCATCTTTAAATGATTAAATTTGTTATATGTTGATACTTATTGTTTTTATTGTTGCCGTTGCTTTTTATCTGCATTGTGATACTCCTAAAACTAATAACAGCTATCCCTGACTGAGCACTTTGCACACATTCTTCTCTTTGTCTACTCATAAGAGATTATAATTGATGTCCCCATGTTACAGATGAGGTTACTGGGAACTGTGGTTACTTGATTAACTAAACTAACCAGCATGGGACAGAGTACATGTTTGAACTTCAATCTGTTCAATTTTCAATTATTAGTATGAATACTTTTGAAATTATTCCATATAGTAAATGAATTTGCATCACAGATAAATTTTATTTCCTCTACTACAGCAAGAAAACCATTTGCTAAAATTGTCTTAATTCTCCTTTCTCCTTTATATTTTTGACAATAGCAGCATTATTAAAATTTTGAGGGTGTAGTCACATAATAAACACATAATAAACATGCACACACATATGTGCATGCATATAAAAATCAGCAAGAAACTACCTTTAGGACCATATTAAAAATTTTACCAAAACATATTGAGTGTCAGGCACTGTGCTCAGTAATTGTGTTAGTCCATTTTGTGTTGTTATAAAGAAACACCTGAG
>CAUYSK010115614.1:0-15384 GCA_963575035.1 Avahi laniger
AAAATGGTGCAGCTACTGTGAAAAACAATATGAAGGCTCTTCAAAAAATTAAGAATAGAACCACTGTATGATCCAGAAATTCTACTGCTGGGTATTTATTTGAGGGAAATAAAATTACTATTCCAAAGAGATATCTGCACATCCATGTTCACTGCAGCATTACTCACAATAGTCAAGATGTGGAAGCAATCTAAATGTCCGTCAATAGATGAATGGACGCCTAAGTGTCTATATATGGATGAACGGATAAAGAAAATGTGGTGTGTGTGTGTATATATATATATGTATATATACACACAGTGGAATATTATTCAGCTTTAAAAAATAAAAAAGCCTGTCATATATGATAACATAGATAAACCTTGAGGACAGTAAGCTAAGAAAAATAAGCCAATCACAGAAGGGAAATGCTGCATGATTCCACTTACATGAAGTATCTAAAGTAATCAAATCCACAGAAGCAGAAAGCAGAATGGTAACTGCCAGGAGTTGTCATGAGGGGAAACAGGGAGTTGCTGTTCAATGGGTATAAAGTTTCAGTTACGCAAGCTGAAAAAGTTCTAGGTATAAAATTTCAGTAATACAATATGAAAAAGTTCTAGAGATCTAATTTACAACATTGTGCTAATTAACAATAGCCTGTTATAGACTTAAAAATTTGTTTTGAGGGTAGATATCATGTTATATTTTTTACCGTAATAAAAAATAATATATTCACTTCTTCATGATTTAATCTGTGACTTTTTCCTGATGAAATTCATTGTTCAATGTCACTGGTGTATGAATATTCAAACTGATCATGTTGCTCAATTTCTTATAATGGAATTGAATAGAAATGTGGATTAAAAGATAAACTTTAAGATATACATAATAAATTCACTGACTAAAAGCTAAAAAAATCTAAAAGTTTCTTTTGGTGGATGGAGAAGGCCATTAATTAAATATGAAATCATGTAGTATTTCTTGCTAATGCCAAAGTTTTGTTATATCAGCAGTAAGATAAAAAAATTTTTTCATAGTTTTCATAGTAGCTAGAATTCCTCTTATGGGAAGAGTTGCTTTTGTTGGAAAAATGTTTTGATAAACTTATGAGCTAATCCTCATGAGCCTTGGCATTGGGTGGTAACAAAACTTTATAGGAAGATAGAATTTGCTCTGTATAACTGAAGAAAAAAGTTAGGAGCTCCAGGAGAAAATCAGAAAGTAGGGGTGGAAAATAGAGGAAGGAAAAGAGCACAAACGAAATGATGAATCGTCATGTGTGATGCGACGTGTCCTAGGACCCTCAAAATCTTTAGGAATGTCTACAAAAAAATATAGTACTTATTCATTACATTCTTACGGAGTCTGGTGAGTTCAGCTGCATTTTAAAACCAAGATAGGTTTATAAAATTATCATTTCTGAAATAAACCAGATATGTTATTTCTATCTTCTGAATACGATGCCAGATTAATGGAAACAGGAATATTGCAATGATATGGGGTCATGTGCTTTTGTTTTACCTAAATTAGCCAGAAAATTTTAAAAGGGAAAATATGTGTGTCTAAATTATGTAAATTTTCTACCATAATTCTGCTGCAGTGTACTGTTTATTTCTCCAGGGTTTTGTGTATGTGTATGTTTTGAAATTGGCCCAATGCTAAGTACCTTTTGGACCTTTTTATGCTTAAAAGTTTTTGGCATTCGAAATGCCCAATTCATTTTCTATTCCTGGACTGTCAAAACTTCACTTAGCAGCCATCTGAAGTTGCCAAGCTCAGATGCCTCCTGGGGCAGGAAGTTCAAAGTCCAAACCATCCTGGATAGGGCAGATTGTGTGCAAAATGTAAAACAGATTGATGATGGGAATTTCCACCTCACTTTTCTTCAACTCCTCCTTTTAGGATTTCTGCCCAGTATCTTTATCAATCATCTGACGTAGCTTAATTATAAAACTTAGAGAATAAAGTTGTCTTATTAAACTAATTTAAACTGAGAGATTGCTGAAAATAACTGAATTCTAGAGGATATTACTGGAAGTGGTCAATGCTAAGCATAAAGGAATGAACCATAAATAACAGAATATCCAATACCAGGAGCAGGCCAAAGTGAGAAATATATATTGAGTAGATTTCACACACAGGACTGCTTAGTCTCCTATGCCTTAGTCTAATCTTGATCCTTTGGATATCCTTTGTGTTTCAGGAATAATAAAGGAGAAAATATTCGGTTTTGAATGACCAAAATTTTCTAGAATAAACAAAAATGCTTCTTCATTCTTTTATTTTGAGCAATAGAGGAATACACCAACAAATAGAGTTAAACTTTCTTGGATTTCATTCATGGAGCCTCCTGTGTATATCATTGAAAATATATTAGTTTGGTTCTGTGATTAGCTGGAGAAGTAGGAAAGGCACCGAAGTATCACGGAATATCAGAACTATTCCTAGAAAGCAGAGTTTGTCTTTAATATTTCCCCAAAGTGCTTTATCCTGAGCAATGCTCAAAGAAATTTGCTCAACAGGTTATCTCAAGCATCATTTAGTAAAGCTTTCTACCCAGTGCTAGAATGAATCCCTGCCACAACAAACAAAGTTCTCTACTCAAGAAAAAGTGTCTGGAAAATAATATTTTGCTCACCATTGTCTGGCAAAATGGAAACAGGAGGTTCTAAAAAAAAAAAAAAAACTTTGAATAAAATTTTTTAAAATATACTGATTGGCCAGAACAATGGACCACAGGTAATGGGGTTAAATTGAAAAGACATGTAAAGTCCAGAATTTAGTATAAAGAAATGAATATACACTATAGCCTATTCAAACAAGCAGATGATTAGACCAAAGTACAGACTTGGAAGACATGACAGACCTCTTTACATAACCGACAGGCGATCTTATGTAGAAGGGGCTGGATTTAACTTGTGTGGCTCCAGAAAGCAGAATAGAACCAATGGGTCGACGTTATAAGGAAACATATGAAAAAGGCTTTCTGATAGTTAAAGCCGACAAGTGGCAGATACTGCTTGAGTTCTATTATTATAGCTCACTTATTGATTCTATATAGTAGAATATCAAAGTTTTTTCTTACTTAACTTTAAGATTATGTATGCATAATTCCAAAATATGAGTGAAAGTTCAAATTCCATTCAAGTATCATAAATCATAACATTAATTGAATCTTTTTTTATTTTCATTCAGTTGCCTTAGTGTCACGTACTCTCAGACTTAATCACCGCACCCCGCCCAGCTTTCCTGCTGATTGGACATTCCTAGCAATGGGGCTAAGTCATTGGCTTCCAAGGCAACCCATTCCATCTCTAAACTACCATGGCAATTAGAAAGTTTTTACCTACTGTGGTAGGCAGAATAATGACAGCTCCCCCCAGAAAGATTCCATGTCCTAATCCCCAAAACCTGTGAATATGTTACTTTATATGGCAAAAGGAACTTTACAGACCTGGTTAAATTTATGATTTTGAGATGGGGAGATTATCCTAGATTATCCATATGTGCCAAATATAACCATGTGGTCCTTATAAGAGGGAGATAGGAGCCTCAGAGTCAGAGAGATTAGAGATGCTACACCTCTGGCTTTGAAGATCCAGGAAGGAGCCACAGGACAAGGAACGTGGGCAGTGTTGAGAAGCTGGGAAAAGCAAGGAAACAGATTCTCCCCCAGAGCCTCCAGAAGAAACACAGTCCTGACAACACCTTCATTTCAGACCCTCCATACTGTAAGGTGATAGATATGTTGCTTTCTACCACTAAATTTGTGGTGATTTGTTACCACAACAGAAGCAAACTAATATGTCTTTTATTGAACCTGAATCGCTCTCCCCAAAGTTTCCAATCATTGTTGTCTTTTACATATGAAAGCTCTTCAACTAGTTGAAGACCAAAATTTTGTGTCACCAAAATATTCCTTCTCCTTTCTTCTCTCCTTTTTTTTTTTTTTTAAGAGAGTCTCACTCTGTCACCCAGGCTAGAGTGCATTGGCCCAGTTTTAGCTCACTCTAACCTCAAACTTCTGGGCTCAAGGGATCCTCCCACCTCTGGCTCCTGAGTACCTGGAACTACAGATGCACACTACCACACCTGGGTAATTCTTTTTTATTTTTTGTAGACATAGGGTCTTGCTGTGTTGCCCAGGCTAGTCTCAAGCTCCTGGCCTCAAGTGATCCTCTCACTGAAGCCTCCCAAAGTGCTAGGATTACAGGTGTGAGCCACCACACCTGGTCTCCCAATTTTGCATTCTTAATTCCTTCATCCTTTTACCACATGACTGTGCTCCAATTTGATTCACTTTCCTATTTGCTTTATTCTGAAAAAGTCCCTTTTAGATCTGTGGCTTAGAACAGAATTCTGTTATCCAAATGTCATCTGCAAGTACATTGGTATAAATCTTTGGTGGCAACAAACCTTGCTGATGCATAGCACATTTAGTTCATCCTCTCATTTCCCTTTAACTTTTATTGACCATGGACGCAGAATGTACCACATCTTACTAAGTGTTATGGTGCTTAAAAATTTGGGTTAGAGGCCAGGCATGGTGGCTCATCCCTATAATCCTAGCACTTCCAGTGGCTGAGGCTGGAGGATGGCTTGAGCCCAGGAGTTCAAGACAAGCCTGGGCAACACAGTGAGACCCTGTCGCTACAAAATTTTAAAAATGAGTCAGGTATGGTTGTGTATGTCTGTAGTCCCAACTTCTCAGGAGGCTGAGGCATGAGGATTGCTTGAGCCCAGGAGTTTGAAGTTGCAGTGAGCTATGATGACACCACTACACTCTAGCCAGGGCAACAGAGTGAGACCCTGTCTCAAAAAATAATAATAATTTGGCTTAGACACAGAACAAGTCATTCTTCCATTAATAGAAAAGTTCTGACTAGGCATGGTGGATCATGCCTATAAACCTAACACTTTAGGAGGCCAAGGAAGGATAAGCACTTGAGGCCAGGAGTTTGAGATCAGCCTGGGCAACATGGAGAGACCCCCACCTCCACAGCAAATTGAAAAATTAGCCAGGAATCGTGGCACATACCTGTAATCCCAGCTACTCAGAAGGCTGAGGCAAGAGGATCACTTGGACCCAGGAATTCAAGGCTGCAGTGAGCTATGATTGTGTCGTTGCAGTCCAGCATGGGTGACAGAGAAGAAAAGAAAAGAAAAAGAAAGAAAGAAAAGAAAGGTTCTATGAAGTTTTCTAGGATATGATCATAGAAAGAAATTCAATTAATAAAATGAATTTACAATTACTCACAATCATTCATGTACACTTTCACTTCTTGAGAAGTTAAACACCATTTTGATTTCTGATTCTTTGTGTATGACCAACTTTTGTTGTTTCTTTTTCTTTTTTATTCTCTCTGGAAGATTATAAGATCTGCTCTTTATTCCCAGTGTTCTGAAATTTCACACTAATATGATTTGTTATGTGTATGTTTTGTGTTGTTATACTAGGCAGTTGGCAAAACTTTTTAATATGATTTTTAAATCTTTTTTTATAATTTTCTTTTTTCCATTTGTCTGTTTTCTCTTAATGAAATTTAGTTCACTTGGACTGTTTGCCTAAGTTTCTTCTTTTGTCCCTTGCCTTCCAACTTCTCGTTCTAGTTTGTTTTGTTGGGTTTTTTTGTTGTTGTTGTTATTCTGATACCTAGGAAATTTACTGTGTTAGTTTGCTAAGACTATCATAAAAAATACCACAGAATGGGTGGTTTAAACAACAGAAACTGATTTTGTCAGAGTTCGAGAGGCTGGAAGTCCACGACCAAGGTGCCAGCAGAGTGGGTTTCTAAGCATTTCTCCGGTTGGAGATAGCTGCCCTCTTCGCAGGGTTCCCTACGTGCACACATAGCCCTGGTGTCTCTCTGTGTGTCTTAATGTCCTCTTCTTACATGGATACCAGTCACCTTGGATTAGGGCCCACACTGATGGCCTAAGTATAACTTAATCACCTTTTTAAAGGCCCTATGTCCAAATATAGTCACATTCTGAGATACTGGGAATTAGAGCTTCAACATATGAATTTTGGGAGGGACACCCCATTCAGTCTAACATTTTGCCACTTCTCTATCAACAATTTGGTTTAATTTTTAATCTCTGCTATCATCTTTTTTATATTTGGAGGTAACTCTTACTCTCTTTGTATTCATTCTCGTTGCATCCTGTTCATATTCATGAATCTATTATCTTCTCTTATCTCTCTAAGAACCTTAGTTTGATCTCTTTTTTTCCTACATTGTCTTTGCTTCCTCTGAGTTCATTTCATGTTACAGTTTTCCCTCAAATATCGAGGCATCTTTGGCTGTCCATTTGTATTAAAAAGGGACTTATTCGAGACACTGAAAAGCTGACGAGAAGCTCTGTGCAAATAGGTGAGACGCAACACTGGACTTCACAATGGACGCTCAGGCTGTCAGCCAGCTCGTGCTGTTGGGCCAAGGGAAAGGGGCGCATTAAAGAGACGAGTGATGAGCTGTAAGCTGTCACCATGGAGCACAGGGCGAAGTCATGGCGGACTTTCTTGTGACCGTCCCCTGTATGACGGCAGCCCTCAAGTCTCGAGGAGTTCAATGAACATGAAGAAGGGTTCAACAGCAATGGTGAGAGATGGCTTTTTCACATGGTCCAAAGAGATGAGAAGCTTCATGTTAGCATAAAACTCATAGTCCAGCCAGAAGATAGGAGATGGGGGACTTGGCAAGACAAACACAGAGTGGTCTTCCTGATGCAGCAACTGCAGGGCGGGCAGCATCGCGCTGCAAACTTTTTGAGGTGTCCCATCCAAGCCATCGAATGTTTAACACTGCCACTTTGGCACTATTCTCTGCTACCCCTGTACGATAGGACTAGAGGGAGATAGAAGAAAGAACTCATTCAGCATTGCAATTTAGTATAAAAATACTAAATCAGAGGGAAAAAATCAATTTTTAAGAGACTATTCCAAATCAAGGCTAGTCCACATAACCCGCAGTTAGTTGTAATAATATTTTGTATTTGTTAAATAAAAACTTTTCCACTCGACTGTTCAATTAATGTGCTTTGCAAACGTTGATTCATTCTCTAAACCCTTATCAGACCTGTGGCAGGAACTACTTCCTCCATCCCTTGAGGGGACTCGGTGGTAAAAACCTTGCCCAAATCAACAAACCCCAGAGCAGAGGACAGATCTATTTCCTCTACTGCAGAGTGAAAAATGGGCCTTAAGTATCATCTACAAAGCAAAGCTGCCAAAATCCACCAAGAGAAAAAAATCAGGAAAGAAGTGGCTGCCTTCGAGTCTTTTCTCGTGAAACCTGTCTACTTTGGAGAAAAAAGGAGGGATATGGAGCTCATCCTATCGAAATTCCTTCCTCAAGTACCCCCAGCCCCCGCCGTACCTCCACCGCTATCCCAGGTTCCTCAACCTAAAATTCCCTTAACCAGCAAAAAAATTTTTGGTCCTATGATTAAAGATGTAGCTGAAAATGTCAATATCTGGAGATTAAAATTTACATCTGCTTTAAATCATACAAAAATGTATCTGAAGGTCCTTTCTTGATTGAGAGGAAAGAGAAAGTATTTCTTACTTGCATTTTATTTTATTTTTTAAAAAACACAAAAGAGGCAGGGAGCCTGAGAGGATGCTTGTTTTCAAACTTAAGCCACTTCATCATCTTGCTCGGGGCCCAGGCCACCAACAGGGGGTTTGTGCTCATGCAGGTACCGAAGAGTTTGACAAACAACCACCCAGAGTTCCTCCAAATCAGGAAACCAAAAAGCCCTATGGCAAATATTTTTATAGACCACACTTTTGCTTTATTCTTTTTATTGAGAGACAGGAAGGAGTTGGTTTTAAAAAATAAAGTTTTTAATTTTTTTAAGATAAACAGCTCACCTGCCCCCATATTCTAAAAAAGAAAAACTAGAGATTATGAGATTTCAAAGAACATTTTGAACTAGGATGTGTGGTTTTTCTCTGTTAACAAGAGCTTTGCAAAGAGCTTACTTCATTAAAAAGCAATTTTAAGAGAATAGGGCCCCACTGGAGTAAAGCCCTTATCAAAGATAGAGCCTCTGAGAGCTTGCTTTGATTCCTGTAATCCCTATCAGAAATCATTCCTCGTAATTACCGGGTCAAAAGCATTATTGCTACAGAGACCCATGGTTCTATTCTAGCTCTGGCACTTAGAAGCTGCATGAACTTTGCCCAACTTATTTATATTACTGGGGTTTTAGTCTTTCTTCATTTGTAAAGAGGAACACTAATACTTGTCTCCTAAAACTGTCGTAAGGATTTACTGAGATAATGTACGAAATGCACAATGGCAGACATTCAATAAACCATACATATCACTATTATTTGTTAGACCACCCATTATCTTCGGTCCTCTAGAAACATTGCAGTCTGATATTGGATCTGGGAAGGAAAGGTGTGGCCACAAGGATTTTGAAGGTCAGTCCTGGTGAAGTCCCCTGTGAAGAGCTCTAAGCAACCAGGGCCAGCATGAAGGCACCGATGAAGAAGAGGAGGGAGCCAACTAAAAGTGTGCTGGAGACCCACTTATAGCATTGCTCAAAGCTGTCCCTGCTGTCCTTCATTTGCTTAAATGTTCAGAGCAATATTTCAGAAATATGCCAAATACTCCTCTTAAAATATTTTTGCTAGGTTGGAGCCTAAATATACACCGTGAAGAGAGTTGGGGAGAAATCCAACCAACTTTTTGGTTCCTAACAACCCTTAAATTGTTCCTGCCCATAACCATGTAAAGAATGCTCATTCAAAGTCAATTTGAGTGCTGAGAAAAATATCTATCTTCAGTCCCAAAGAAATCCCAGGGGATTACAGAAATCAAAGCAAGCTCTCAGAGGCGCTGTCTTTGATGTGGGCTTTATTCCAGTAGGGCTCTTCCATCTCTTGCTGAGACTAGACATTACTTCCAAAACCCACAGACAGGTTGCCCTCGGAGTCCAATTCACCAGGGTTCTCATGAGGAAAGCATGTCTATGTCTCTGTCCCACAGAGAGAGAAGCAGACAAGTTACAGCAAGTCACTCACAAGCCTGGTGCTTAGAGAAAACCAAAGGAAGGAGGACATCTAACTTAGACCCTGAAGAATTTAAAAGAACTGGTGGTTTTAAGGTAGGATGGCTGACGAGGGATATAAAACTTTGAAAACTTCCATTAAGGATCTGAAATTTCAATTTTTGTCGTGCATTCAAATCAAATTTGGGGACAGAAATACCCAGAAAACTCAGACTCATCCATGACAGCCTTCAGGGCCTTTTTCTCTAGGTCTAGTCACTTGTTACATCTGTTTGTTCTTTCATCAAGCCTCTATAGCATCTGCCCCTTTCTTGCCATGACCACTACCCAAATTCAGGTCTCTGCATCTCCCATTCGGCCTTAAAACCCCCACCCCTACCCTCTCACCTCCAAACTCAACACAGTCATTTCATAACGCTCTTTCTGATTCCTTCTCATCTCTCTCCTCCTCTTTAAAGGAAGTCTTTCCAGCATTCTCCTATATGTGGATCTGGCAGGATTCTCAATGAGAGCACAAAATGTATTCATCCTAGAACGTCTAGAAGACTGCTGAGGTGGCCCAGAGGGGTCTGGGAGGAGGGAGGTTGACTTGTAAGAGAAATTGAAAATAACTCTTGTAAAATAACTTATCCTCAGAGAAGAGAGGCCTTCACATAAAATGCTTGGCCTGATAATAAAGCTTTGGTGTTAGAAGGTAGGGCAGATTTTTCGTATGACACCGGTTAGTCAAATTTTCCTCTGGCCCAGGCCCCATGGACTCATGATGAAGTCCCCAAGGATGAAGTGGCTGAAAATACAAATAAAAAAGAACTAATATTAATATGAAGACAGAAAAGAGATTCTCACCACATCAGGAAAGAACACAAAGTGGTTTGGGTGCACTATGACCCCAATGTTGGCAACGGCCCAGTGAATGGCATTGGCACTTCATTGCCCAGCATCAGTGACAAGGTGGAAGCTGGCAGTGGTAGGAGGGGATTTCCCAACACCTTCCCAAAGTCACCAGAAGGTTCTTGGCACCTTTGCATTTGCTTTCCCAGGATCAGCAGTCCCAGGAGCAAATGATCACGCACAGCCAAAGCAGCTAAGGACACAGCAAACTGTGTGTGCTGAGAACACTGCTCCTGAGCGTGTGTGAGGCAATCCTGGGGACCGCACAAATTTGGGAGGATTTCCCTGAAGGGGACTTGTAAGGCCCCATCTAAGATGGTAGAGACATTTATGCTCCTATTGTGGTTCACTTTTTACCTTCAGGCTGGGCTGACCTGAGAAAAAGTGGTATTTAATCATAAAACAGTTCACCAGGGAAGAGAAGTTAATATTTGTTAAATACCTACAATATGTTAGGTACAGTAACATGCACATTCACATATATCTCCTTTAATCTTTAAAACAACTCTACAAATCAGGTGCTTTTATCTCTCTTTTGATTAAAGATGAAGGAACTGAGATTCAGACTGGTTAAATTCCCTGCTTAGGATCATCGTATAGCCGGCCAGGATTGCACCCGGTTCACCTGAATGCAGAGCTCTTGCTTCCATCGCTACATTTGCACTTGTGTAGGAAAAACGTATTCCACAATAACTGCTACCAAATGGATAATATCAGAACAAGACTGATTCACTACCATTCTACATTAAGAATTGTGTCCTGAGTATGCTCTGTTAGCATCACAACTCATCATTAAATATAAACAAACCAAATTTAGGGACCCATTATGATATTTTTACAAAAACATTTTATCTTCAGGAAGGAAAACAGAGCAAAAGAGAACAGTTGGCAGATTCCAGTGACAGCTGTGAGTCTTCTTATCTCCACCATCAGTGAAATTCTGGAAGGGATGCATTAAAGCCACTGAGAATGAAATAAACCTGGCCTTGTGCCTATGCAAGCTTCTTGTCAGTGTTCTGCATCTGCAATTCTGTGTCCATTGGAAACACAATCTGTTCTTTCGCATTAAGCAGTCTTTGACCTTAGGTAAGTAAATCCTGTTTAAGACAAGCACACGTTTCAGTAATCCCCGGATCTACCTCTAAGCTCTGTGATGCATTGATGCAGTAACACTCCTGAAGTCAATGAAACTTTGTTTCTTTCTGTAAAGTGTACATAGAAAGAGCGCGCGCGTGTGTGTGTGTGTGTGTGTGTGTGGGTGTGTTAGTGGTAGAAGAGAAGGTGCAGAGGTTAAAGAAAGAGATGTTAGTGCCTAAGATGTCCCACAGGCATCTCAAATTTGTCATAGGCAAAGATAAACTCCCCATCTTGTCTCCCTAGCCTTGCTCCTCTTCTTGGGTGACCTGTCCCAGTAAAGGGCTCCAACATCCACCCAGTTGCTCAAGCCTGAAACCAAGCATCAAAAGTAGCTTCTCCCTCCCTTTCCACTCACGTCTAGTCAATCATTAAGTCTTTTTGTTTCTCTCTTCTGATTATTTCTTAATCCCTTCCTTTCACTTCATCCGCACATAAACTACTTGAATTAAAGTCACCATTATCTCTTTCTCGATTTGCAGAAAAATTTCCCAGCTGGTCTCTTTTCAGCCCATATTTCTTCCCATTAAACCATTCTCCAAAGTAAGTCAAGGGGAGTCTCTTTATTTTTATTTTAAATTGTCATAAAATATACATAACATAAAATACCATCTTATCTATTTTTAAGTGTGCATTTCAGTAGCATTAAGTATGTTCACATTGGTGTGCTATAAAACCACCATCCATCCACAGAATTCTTTTCATCTTGCAAAACTGAAATTCTATACCCATTAAGCAATAACTCCCCATCTCTCCCTACCCATTCCCTATCCCATGAAAACCATCAATCTATCTTCTGTCTCTATGAGTTTGACTATTCTAAGTACCTCACATAAATGGACAGTATTTGTCCTTTCGTGACTGGCCTATTTCACTTAGCATAATGTCCTCAAGGTTCATCCATGTTATAGCATGTGTCAAAATGTCCATCCTTTTTAAAGGTTAAATAATATTACATTGTAAGGCCAGGCACGGTGGCTCACACCTGTAATCCTAGCTCTCTGGGAGGCCGAGGCGGGCGGATTGTTTGAGCTCAGGAGTTCGAAACCAGCCTGAGCAAGAGCGAGACCCCATCTCTACTCAAATTAGAAAGAAATTAATTGGACAACTAAAAATATATAGAAAAAATTAGCCAGGCATGGTGGCACATGCCTGTAGTCCCAGCTACTCGGGAGGCTGAGGCGGGAGGATCGCTTGAGCCCAGGAGTTTGAGGCTGCTGTGAGCTAGGCTGACGCCACAGCACTCTAGCCCGGGCAACACAATGAGACTCTGTCTCAAAAAAAAAAAAAAAAAAAAGATTTTACTAGAAACTTTTCATTGTTCCGTAAGTGGAAAATCCTTATTATATGGCACAAATAGACAGTAGCCATAAAAATAAATACGTTAAAAAGAAAACAATGTGATTAAATTCTAGTTAAATAGAGCTCTTTTTGTCAAAAAACAAGATTAACACGTACATTAGAGACATGTTTAAGACAAACTTGTACCAAACTGACTTTCTCTTTGTGTAATCAGTAAGACCGGAACAGAACTGAAAGGGTTCAACTTTTGTACTAGGAAGTCAATTTTATTTAATACTGTGTCCCTGGCCCACCTGATAGCAGCAACTGGCATCACAGTGGCACCTCCTACATCATCTGGTACACTCCCAGAGGTTGAGCATGGGCTTTAGAGTCATTATAAACCCTGCCTCAGTGTTGAACACTGACACTAATTTCTGCAGCTCTAAATCTAGAATAATGGCCATACCCATGGGGCAGGATTAAATCAGGTCTTGCATAATAAGCACCTTATAAACCTTTTCTTTTTTAATTTTTCTTTTAACGCTGCTGAGAAGAACTTCTCATTAAGAAATATCCTTCCTAACAGATTTTTTAATCAAGTTATCACTGTTTAATATATATTTTACAATCTGCAAGGTACATACATACTAAGACCTCAATAAATGTTTGCTAGTCGCACTATTGTTAATGTTAATATTACTTCTACTATGAATGTTTGACTTCATATTTTGCAATAAAGCAGCCTCAATAATATCACTATTTATCACTGCACGTTATAACTAAAAGTTATAAGAACACCCATTAGCTGGTCAAAAGTTCCTCTGACCTTTTTCAGAAATTTCTCTCAACAGTTTAAGGCTTAGAAATTTCTATATTCAAATGCCACCTCACCCTTACCCTCCAAATACTGCAGCATATCACTTTAGTAATTTTACTCCTGACAGCCCCAGGTTGTAGTTCTTCTTTTTTTAAAGCATCTTATGTTTAAAATGTAAATTAATGGGAATGTAAATTGGTACAATTTTCTTAGAGGGGAATTCGTCAGTGTATAGTCAAAGCCTCTTAAAACGAATCACATATTTTTACCAAGCATTCTAATTTTACAAAGTTATTCTATTTGTCTGTAAGGACTTACCCCTAAAGATTTTCATTGCAGTAATATTTACAATGGTTTAAAAACTGGTAACAAACTAAAGATCAATAATAAACTGGATATCTTACAGAAATATTTACGTGAGAAAATGTTTTCCATATATTGGCAAGTGAAACAGAGAATTACAAACAGTATTATTGTGTGATCCCAATTTTAATTTAAAATATATGTTAAATATTAGTAAAGACACCAAGATGCTAATAGTGACATATCTAATTAAGACACATGGGTTATTTTAATTTTATTCCATGATCTTTTTTATAATTTCCAAATTTTCTATACCAAGGATTTCTGACTTTTGTAATCATAAAAAATAAATTTTCTTTCAAATTCTTTCAAGTAAGTAGTTAAGAGGTATGCAGTAGCTAAAACAATGTAGGCAATTTTTAAAATATGAGTTCCAGCTTGTTCTACCATTACCTAACCTTCATTAATTTCTCTGGAATTCAAATTTTCTAAGCTTTAAAGAAACACGGGGGAGGCTTGAGATGGGAACATAAATTGATACAGTCTTTTTTTATAGGAATTGGTAAATATTCATGAAAATTTTAATGTACATACTCTTTGACCTGTTTTAAAACTAATAATTTATTCTCCAGATAAATTTGCACAAATAGGAAAACCTGTGTGTATTAAAACATTCCCTGTAGCATTGGCTGTAATAGCAACAAACTGGAAATCATCCAAATGTCTATTAAATAGGGGAGTGATAAAAAGGAACAAGACATCTAAGATCTATTAAATGAAAGAAACTAGTATGCAGAGTATTGTTCTATTTAATCTTTAAAAAATTAAAAATCTTATTTTTAATTTTATTACACATATATGCACACACACACACATGAAAATTTCTGGAAGTATGAATAAGAAACTGCTATCAATGGTAACCTCTAGAAAATAGGAAAAGAAGGGTGGGAGAGCGTGGAACTTTTACCTTTGATCTTACACTTTTCTGTACCAAATAACCATGAAATCTGTTCATTTTTTAAAAATAATTTTATAATGTAAAACTGAAAATTGGAATTGTGAAACTATTAATACATGATTTCTAAGATTCCTCACTGCTCTAAAACTTTAGTAACTCTCTAATATAAATTATTATTAACATGGCTGATTTGATCACTCAATGTTTTTATTGACCACATTTTTTAGTTTAGCAAATCTCTATTTGAAATTCAGGTCCCCTGTGTTCTGCTAGAGTCTAAAGTTGATAGGGGACAACTGGATAGATATATTTAAATTGATCTGTTTTTCTAAAGCAGACTCTCAGGAAATGTTTGTTTTTAATTAATAGAAAATAAAATGTAAACTGCAAGACTATGGGCAAATCTAACCTGTGACAGGTTAAAACTTTCTAGTTGCATGTAAGAGAGTCAGAGCACCTAGAGATTTTATTAGCAGCTCCAGGTAACCATTTTTAAATCCAAAGTCAATTTTCAAGCAGGGTTAATATGGTGTGAGTTGTAGTGAAGGAGAGGGGTATGGGGGAAGATCACAAGTGACTCAAAATTGCAGTTTAAAAACTAATCAAAAAGAGGATATGATGTAAACTATAGTTATAATTACATCCAACATTTAGAAACACATTTATTGCTCTATAGCCAAAAATAATACAAGTTCCATTGTTTGGAAACATTGAACATAATATAAATTGCTTGATGAAAAACAACCAAAAGGGCCAGGCGCTCACGCCTGTAATTCTAGCTCTCTGGGAGGCCGAGGCGGGCGGATTGTTTGAGCTCAGGAGTTCGAGACCAGCCTGAGCAAGAGCAAGACCCCCGTCTCTACTAAAATTAGAAAGAAATTAATTGGACAACTAAAAATATATAGAAAAAATTAGCCAGGCATGGTGGCGCATGCCTGTAGTCCCAGCTACTCGGGAGGCTGAGGCAGGAGGATCGCTTGAGCCCAGGAGT